>CAKKTJ010000289.1:0-128772 GCA_920618645.1 Peronospora belbahrii | reverse complement strand
AGCTGCACTCGATATTCATGCGATATATCTTGACGAAGGCGCTTCCGGGACCTCGTCACAAGGACTTGACAGCTGCAATCGATATTCATGAATTCGCATTGAGGGGGCGTGTTGCCGACGCTGATTGATGAACTGGGGGGGATCAACAGTTCCAGTAGATTAAAACGTAAAGACGTTCTAACCAAACGTTCTGCTCTTTTTAGCGCTTAAGAGCAAGTCAGAAAGACTTGGAAGCTTACACGCTTGTTCAACCTAACGGGTGAACTGGTGATAATCTTGCGCAGATGTTTCACCTGGTACAAACACCACTGGTATGTCGTTCAGTGGATGCACAGGCACTCCACATGACTGTCGTGACAGTCACTCCTGATAAGACTTCATCGTAAACTCCAGTGAAGTAAGGAGACGCCCTGACGAAGCGCGTCACGATCCGCGATCTCGCAAGCAGTGCAATCCTGGGACCCAATGAAATAAGTACGAAATGATTGCGATGCAGCTCGTCAAGCTTCCTCATTGGTGTCCCGAGACACGAACCCATAATCACGACGTGAAGAGCTTTGTTTGGGCCTTGCGAAGGCGGCCGACCGGGCCTCGTCATCGATTTGACGACGCTGTGCAGCCTCAAGAGAGATAGGCGCCTCTTCGTCGATACCCTCACGAGAGAAAGCGGTGGCACTTGACGTAATGCAGTCGTTCTCCTTGGGGACGAGAACACGGAACGTGATTGACGTTCTTCGATCAGCGAGCGTGGTGAACGCGGGGTAAGATGACCCGACGGAGACTCGGCGCCACTGGCACAAGAGGCAGCGTCACTGTCATCGTTCCCAAAGATGTCAAGGCGCATTGCAGCATCCATAAGGGAGCAAGCGCAATATGGACAATACTTGAAAACAAGTGCTAGACACCTAATGCTGTATAAGCAGTGTTCATAACACTAGAGGTTTTTGTACCAAGTGCTTGGCACTTAACGCTTATAATCAAGTGTCGTAACACTAGGATGCTTTAGTGGAAGTGCAAAGCACAGCTGCTCAAAGAGGAAGTATCGTAAGACAAAAGTTTGTACGCAAGTAAAGGCCTGGCGGTTTATACCTTTGAGACAACTGAGGAAAGTCCAGGGTCGAGAATCTCCCTGAAGAATTGGTTCTTAACTTTCCTCGACCTAGTCGAGCAAGTGACCACCTACTAGCCTACCGAGTGAAGTATATCCACTCGAGACACCCCAAGGTCGACCTCTTTCAAGGCCGACATCGCATCTCCACCAAGTCTTCCAAAGAGTGCAACCCGCCAGCCGACGGGTACACAAGGTGAGAGAAGGTCTGTACGCGGAATCGTGGTACCTACCCCCTCCGACAGTCGGCAGTCCGGCACAGTGAATGGCTTGGGGTCTCATTACGCAGTTTTGAGAACCCACTCCATTACAGTATCAAAGCTACTTATCACTTCGTGCAGAGGAAGACAAGCTCTACGAGCTTTAGTCTTAGGGTTAACAACCCTCTCAAGGCTAGCTTCATAAGCTTGTGCTCCTTCTGGTTGTAACAACCACATTTCTATGAGACCAGTATCCACAGATACTACTTTCGTTGCAAAGGAAATACACTCTAGCAACAAATGCGATACAGAGCAGGTTCTTAACTGATTTATTTAACTTTTATCGTCTAGCACTAAAATAGAAACACCTACTCTATGCTTAGTACTAGACACTATATTCAACTGGCTATGTATCCTTCCTACTGATGTATTGATGGTACTTAAGTACTAAGACCACGATGTGAGCTCATTGTACCTTAGATACGGTTACATCAAGGCGATGTGAGCCTCAATATACCCAAAGTACAGCCACACCAGAATGGTGTGGCAGGTGTGTATGTATACTATACACTCTCAACTACAAATTACCAATTAAACTTCCTGTTTGACAAATATCGACAATCTACATATAGTCGCTCCAGACACCATCTTTGTGCTGTCCCAACAGATGTTTTTTTGGTATACATTTACCTCGTTCATGGTGACAGCGCAGTTTCAATAGACAGCTTGGTTTTTGCACTTGTCGCTTCAACACATGGCGCTCCTTTAGCGTGATCTGCATCTTAAACTCCTTGTGTAAGAATTTAGCCCTTTGACACTTGTTGATGTGCAAACCACACATCTGATTCAAGAAAAGCTTGTCACTGACTTTATGCCGAGCTTGTTATGTCAAAGCTGTTGTGCATGGAGAATGTATGCATCAGACTAGTAGCAGTGAAATAACGTTGCCATCGATTAGAAGTAACAACAGGCTCCTTTTGACCATTCATGGAACCACTGATAATCCAAACCTAATTTGGACAAGTGGAAGTTGTCCGCCAAATGTGTGGACACGACTTCGCCCCAAGTCTGTCGGTTTGCGTCATCAAAGAATAGCAATCATATATTTCAGCAATCATACTTCCTCATGCTCGAATGCACACTCTCTACCTCTCATCGCTGCAGTAAGCTTCACTGGGGCACTTTTCAAAGGATCGTAAGTCTTGGGATCTCCACATATGTTCCTATGAAATGCAACGTCGCTGCTTCACAACGCAACTGAAACAAGGAGGGGCAGCAAAAAGCAATACTAGAACTCGTAAGCGTACCATGAGTGTTCATTGCTGTCTCCATTCATTGACCACCACGACCCGGCGTTCATAGTGAACAACAAGATCCAGGATGTTGGCTTAGAACTTGCCGAGCAGTGACGCGTACACGGCCATCACAGTCCACAGGCGGTTCTCGGCCTCGTCGAACACGAGCGAACGGGGTCCGTAGAAGACCTGTAATAAGTCAAGTAGACCACGGCACAACAACGTTTATCAGTAGCCAGTCTGTCTAGCAAATACAAATCCCCATGTTTCTTACCTCATCGTCCACCTCGTCCTGATGACGTGGCAGGCAGTGCAGGAAGACGTGGTTGTCGTGCGCGTTCTGCAGCATCGTTTTAGTGACCTGGTAGCCTGCAAACGCCTTGAGACGTTTCTGTGCCTCCGCCTCCTGGCCCATACTGATCCACGTGTCAGTGGCCACAACGTTAGCGCCCTTAACAGCTTCCACAGGATCAGTTGTCATGATGAACTTGGTGCCTGCGAGTGCGGCGAGGCGCTTGGTTTCGTCCACAACGTCCTGGTCAGGCTCGTAGCCCTGTGGTGTAGCAATTTGAATGTTGGCACCAAGCTTAGGTGCGGCCAACATGTAGTCATGCAGTACGTTGTTTCCATCGCCTACCCAGGCAAACGTAAGGCCCTCAATGTTGCCAAAATGCTCCTTCACCGTCATATAATCAGCTAGCATTTGCAGCGGATGAAACTTGTCCGAGAGTGCGTTAATCACGGGCACCGTGGCGAGCTCGCCCAGCTCTAGAATGTCCTTGTGCTCGTATACGCGTGCTAGGATGAGACTATTGAAGCGCGAGAGTACGAGCGCCGTGTCCTTGAGCGTCTCGTTCACACCCAATTGAATGTCATCGGACGAGAGAAAGAGACCCTTACCGCCCAGCAAATGCATTCCCACTTCACTCGAGATACGTGTGCGCGTACTGCGTTTCTGAAAAATCATAGAGCAGATCTCGCCCGTAAGCGGCTTAGGAGCCGATGCCTTTGTAGCTTCGTCCGAGTATGTGGCCTTGAATTCTTGCGCCTGAGCCAAAAGTCCCGACAACTGCTCAGTGTTTAGCTGAGCTGCAGACATAAAGTTCTGTCCCTTGAGAGACGCGAGCTGTGTCGCAGCAGTGGAGAGATCGTGTTGGCTCATAATACTATGAAAAGAGGAGGATGGAAGACGCAATAAGGAGAGTCGACGACGAGTGAGAGACAGGAGTGACATGGCTGGTTGCGGGATCCGCTTGAATGATAAGGAGTGCAAAAATGGCACACAAATAAATCATCAGGGTTTGTAATAATGATTACGTATATCTAATGTACATTCGACCTGTCTCTCTCTATGCAATAAGCTATTGTTATTGCTCTTGTATAGGATGGATACAGCCGGCTTTGAAGCAGTTGACACACTAATAATTCCCTTCATTGTATCAGTAACTTCAACCTGTTTTAAATTCATATTTAGATTTCATATACGCAAATTTAATGAAAGCCAGACGATTATTTTAGAAATGGTGTGACATTTTTAGAATTGAAAAAAAGAGTGGACTTCCATGCTGTATACATGCTCTATGATCCGGTTAAGGTTATGTTGATAGTAAACAACTCCTATGATAACTATTTGTATCTTAATGGAACTCGTAACTCGTATATGTTACCTACTGACGCAAGCAAATAACTTGCAGTCGTTCTAACGAGATGTAGTAGAACTTTATGGAATATACATGACGGCAATAAAATGCTACGTTCTACATCTCAATAGGTCCTTTTTCGCACTCAATCTTCTAAACCGGCCGTGTATTATGTATAATTTCAATCACTGGAAATGCATTGAACCGCGCCCATTTAAAGTTATGCATGTGGTGTCCGCTATGCACAGGAATACTTGAAAGCTGAAGCTAATGCTGTAGCCATTGCTTCAAATGATCGCAAGCAACCACAAACTTGGCCAGAGACCGTAGACATCCAAAACTCACAGCTCGCTGTGTACAATACATACCGAGCAAGAGCAAGGGGTCGTATGCACTACTGCATTTGCTCAATAATTCCACTTCTTCTATCATCCGTAGGCGGACTAATGCGACTGACGCCCATCAGTTTCAAGCCTCAGGGCACCAATCCTCCTCCACGAAGTTACTAAAAGATCTGAGCTTCCGACTTGCCAAAAAAGAACTGACTCAGTTGGCGGTCCCACCATGACATATCCGGACTTGTTCCGCGTTTCAGACGCTCCTCGCAAAACTGCTTCGCCATGTGCTCGCGGGTTTTCGCGGCTGTACGACTACGCTTGAGATCGTAGGCCTGGCCAATTAGGGCGCAAAAGTCGATGAACGCCTTGGTCGGATTAAATTGTCCGCTAAGGATTCCCCACTCGCTCGTCGCGTAATCTGACGGGTACTTGTGGCTGCAGAAAAGCAAAGAAGAGAGCATTAGTCGCGTGCAAAGAGCAGAGAAATCAGAAAACGGACTGGTAATTGTGGTAGCCCTCGCCGAGTGCACCGAGCGCAACGATAAGATTTTCGACGGCATGGATTTTGCGGTCGTATGGCCTGTACCCAAAGAAGTGCGCTACACTATTCACCATCCACGTCATGTGTAGTACCCAGACGTGACGAAAGACACCGCCTACCCAGAAACCCGCCCAGATACTATCAAGATAGTAGCCCAGGGCCGTGGGCAACAGGTAGCACATGAGTAGCACCATCTTCAAATAATGCCTGATCTGGAAGGTAACGACAGGATCATCCAGGAGGTCCGAGAAATCAAGCTTCTTACCGGCAATGCGCACGTTCTTGTGCTTGCGCACCATGACCCAGCCCATGTGCGCAAAGAAGAGTCCACGCTCCGAGTTGTGCGGGTCTGCCGTCGTGTCTGATCCTTTGTGGTGTACACGGTGGTCGCGAGACCACTCAAAAATGGTGCCCTCAAATGCCATCGAGTTGCACAGCATGAGGAATATACGTAATGGTAGCTTAGCCTTGTAGCCACGGTGTGACCAGAGACGGTGTGCACCTGCCGTGATGCCCAGGCCGGCCACAATCCAGAGCAAAACCCAGAGCACCAGCAATTGCTTGAACGAACAGTGCGGCATGACGAATAGTAGTGCGTACAGTGCCCCAATGTGCCACAAGGCCAGCACGATCACATTATACCAGACAACTTCAGACCACTTGAAACCGGTCTCAATCTGCTCGTCCATGGCAAATTGTTTGCTCTCTTCCTCTTTCGTCGCAATCTTCTTGTTTCTTGGACACATAGCAGTAGTATCATGAATGTGTGATTGAGCAATACACGTCTTCTTCAGGTAATCGACCATGATAGTACTAATACTAAGAAAGATTTAATGAATCCAGAACACTTGGCAAGCTGTCGTAAATTTGTCTAGTGAGCACTGCCGTCGTCATCCAAGGCTACGTACGGTCTTAGCGACCCATGATTGGCTCTTCATCGTCTCTTTGTTATAGACTCGTCATTTTTTTCGTCTCGCACTTTTTAGTGTAACAGACAAGGGAATCGCATAGAAATGGAACGGGCTAAGGCCGATCCCCAAGGTGTCATTCATTTTGTGGAGATTTTGCATGCAGCGTATTCGATATTGAGTCAATACTGGTAGTAAAAAGATACGAAAACGACGAATTCATAGATGAAAACACTCGTATTTATAGAAAAAACAAATGATAGAACTATCATGATAAAGCAAAGATGAACAGCTGAACACTCGGTTGTGTCGTGTTCTCCATGCGTATGGACGGACATAAACTCGGGCCTAAGTCACGATCATTAATGATAATCTTGTCAGTAAATATGATTTGTCACGAGATTACATCGTTGACCTTGTTGGCTCAGACTGTCCTGGTAAGACAAATGCCACTGGTGGATTCGATACGAATCTAACTAACTAATGAATCGCTCTCGGCGGTAAAGCTTGTCATTCAAGCAGTAGAAAAGTAGAGGTAAGCGCTTATGTGCCTCTGATAGTAAGCTTACTTGCTTTGCTGGAGAACTGTGTTGGGTGAAACAGCTGCTTTTCCATGAGGCATCGTGCAGCCTATGCAACACGGTCAAAACCATCTCCTTTTGCTGCGGCCTACGCACCATTTTCGTCGTACAGCAAAGCGATAGAAGTGAAGGTGTGGGCTTGGCTCGCGGCAGGCATTATGTCCAAGGAGCTTTACCAGCGTCATCATTAGCGTGTGATGGAATACAACGTAAGATAAAGGGATGAGCTGCAATGACAACTGTCTGCCAAGTATGCGGAGGATACGCATTAGATTAACATCCCAGATGAAGTAGAGACTGGCCTCAAGCGACCTATCAGTTGCTACTCCTTCAGCTGCTGCTGTGAAAGATGCTTCATTACATTTGAATCATTGTAGCCAATTAGGCGAAACGTTGATGAGTGACGAGCTAAAGTTTCAAATCATGCTGCCAAGAATGCTGTCAATACCTTGGTGATGGCATTTCAGTCGAACGTACGAAGGCAAGAGCCTCTGTCGAGGCAAAGAAGGCCAGCAACAGCAGAAGCAGCGGTGCTTTATCACTTCATCTGCTTGCGTGTAATCGCGTAATCAACACTACAGTATGGCCAGGTTGTGGCCCTTTGGCTACAGTACAAAGGCGGCGAGTGTACATCAACTTGTCGGAAAAGGATCTAAGTCACTTCAAAGCAGCAAAAGTCGAGTACTGAGTTGGAGCTTGCACAAACTGGGTCATTTCTTTTGTGCAAGCTTTTAACTTCTCCCCCCCTCACATCTTCATACTGCCCACAAGTTCGACCTACAGCTGCAATAGTCACATATCTTACGTTTGACAAACTACCAGTGACACCAGCTGCGCGCTTTTGCTTCTATCGAGAGCAATGGGATTTCCGTGTTGACTTTACTGCTCTCCCAAGAGCTGACTATCACCCGAAGAAGGCATCTTCTTTTGCGTCTTCTGCTCATACTGCTTAGGCGTCCACGTCTTCATCTGCAGCGCATGAATACGCGTCATTTCTTCCTTTAAACAGTCATTTACTCGGCGCTGACGTTCCAGTAACGACTGACCTAAGAGAGATAACAACGTTGTGTTAATTTGTAACCTCTTTGTCGTAGACGACTCAATGACGACGAGTACCTTCGAAGCCTTCATGAACCACCACGAGACTAAATTTACTGCCACAACCGTCAGACAAATCCACGGCCTCCACTAGTGAGGCACCAATCTTCTCACGGATCTTGGTTTCTAATTGAGTCGGCGTCACCACGTCCATTGTTTTTCTTCCTGTTCTGTTTAACGTACAACTGTAATAACTAGAAAATCAATGCAAGTTACCACAAAACAACAAAAAGACCTCTGATTTCTAATATAATCAAAGTACTGATTTTTTAAAAGCAGCTTGGTTACAGTTTTCGGTGGCAGTAAAATAACTAGATTTCTTTAGCTTATATAGCATACTGCTACTTATTTTATTCCTACTTTACTCTATCTTTATACTCTATCAGTGATTGGCCGTAAGCCTCACCACCACCTACTGGGATGGATCGAGCACTGCGCAAACCGTAGCGTACGCCTTTCACCGAGGGTCACAGCAATGCTGGTAGCCCGTTACCCCGACGAGATCGATCAATTTGCCACGGCCTGGAAGACGATATGGGAGGTCGCAGGGACCGCAATGCTCTGGCAACACCGCGTCGACAGGGTGTTTCGCCATGCGGATATCCCAATACAAGCCAGTGAAGCCTTGATTTGGGGCAGGATTCAGCTCCAACTGCGAGCGCTCATTAAACGCCTCCATTGCAGGGCTGACACGGCCGTGCGGGGTGCTCAACTTTCTGCATGTTACGACATATTTATATCAGAACCGAGAGGGCAGCCCGGCCTTCATAGCCAGGCAGCCAGTCGTGGTGGACCCACCAGAGATCTTGCACTAACCAGTAAATAGACAATCTGTTCTCTCTCTATCTATCTTTATACTCTTAATCTTCTGTTATGATATTGACAATATAACAGGCTTACAGCTATAGTACGACAACATATGGAAAAGGTTGATGACGTGCTAGGAGCTAAAGTACTTCAATGTGGATAGCCTTGAATGGAATGTTTTGATGATGTGCAAGCTCGATCAGTACGAAAGATTTGGTGTCTACGCTTTTTAGCTAAGCGAGTCGTAATCACTAAATACTATACAACTTTATCCTAAAGGGGCAAATACAAAACGCTATTGCAGTCTGCGCAATTTTGCTGCATGAGCAGATGATCATAGGATGATTACTCAGTCTGTTTACAGCTGTCAAGGTGGCTGAACACGTACCTGGACTTATGCACGCGCGAAGAGCTAGTGAACGCAATTGAAATGGTCAGATACGACAAGGATTCGTCCCTCAATGCTTTTCAGACATCATGACCGAACTCAACGTGACCGTATCCGAACAGCGAAATCGATGTTGAAAATAACAATTTCGCTCATTGATGAGCCTTGAGCAGCTAGTGAAGCAGGGTACTTGCATTTCCAAACGGTGAGAAGGCAATTGAGTGCGTCGACGAAGTTCGACTGTGTCCATGTCAGCAATGCTCGCGCTATCCCCGTCGGCATGGTTACTAGGCTGTTCGAGGATGACTGCACAAGTCGTGGCGCTTCCCACTAGTGCTACCCACTAGTGTGTCCGCTGGATCGTGGCTCAGAATCGAAACGTTCGTCTACAGCATTTGGAGGAACGGACCCGAAAAGTATTGGCAGATATGCCACGCGTCACGTAGCTCTCAAATATGGACACCTGCAGTTCCTGACAGCTGTCATTGACGTGACAGTGCAGAAAATCTAGTGAAAGCTAGAGACCGAGATAGACCTACATCTCCAGAACTTCCGTACAGGAAGGGTAACCGAGATACATTTCAAAGCGCTGCAATCGAGCAAAGCCGCTGCTTCGTCGGGCATACATTCACGAAATTATCACACTGATGAGCGTTGCAACACCCGTATTAGCGGTAGGTCCCTCGCACCCCACACAACAGTGTCAATTATCCACGTCATGGCTGTGGTGGCCGGCAAGCTTGATACAAGGGTTCGACAGTCCGCCCATACTACAAGTCGGAATTTCGCGATCTACGTACACGTTCTCGGCGACGTGTGTTGAGTTCTTGCACGTGTTGCTCTGACTATGGAAGTCCACAAGTCTACCAAGCAGCACTTCAGTTGTTCGTTTTAGCAGCACAACACATAGGAGAAGTGCACAAATGAGACAAAATGGTATTCTATCATACACAATTCGTTTTCTATGGCTTTTGTCTGGCACGCAGGGTGTGTTGCTTCCACAGTCCTAGCGTGCCTTTGGCTGAAGGCGTCAGCTGCAGCTCTTCACTGCAGTAGCAATAACACGACAATAAAATCAGACCACGCACAATCCAAACGCATCATGCAACACGCGAACGGTCATACAGTATCGTCGATCCCTCCGCGAGCAAACTCTCCACCGCCAAAAGCTCCAACTTCACCGACTCAAACTTGTCCATAGGTCCAATCCTGTAGAGCTCTTTCAACTCCTGCGCCGAGCATTCGGTCTTGATATGAAAAGCTGCAACCCACACACATTACCAAAACAGAGTCAGAAGCCTCTTCACGACGCCCATCTATAAATAATTACACCAGTCATTAACACACAGAAGCTAGGCGTGCACGCGTCCGTTTGCAGCACGACCCCGAGTAGCTTTGGCGGCTGTTGTAGCTGCGGAGACACGTTCACTTCTTCATAGACTTCATTCACAATAGACTGAAAGAATTCTTGTCTTGCAGCTTTCTCCACTTGCATCCTCGTACTGTCCTCCAGCGTCTGTAGAATGTCCTCCGTCAATTGAATATTAGACGGCTCTGGGTGTCCACCAGGAGTATCATATAGATCCTGGTAAAGACCAACACTCTTGCTTCTCTTGATAAACACCACGTGACCATCGATAGTCTCGACCACTGCCGCTACGCCCACTTTCCTTGATAAGAAGGCAAAGCGGTCTCCACGCAATCGATCTCCATCTTCCAATAGCTGCGATGTTAATGATGAGCAGCACGTTCCCACGTAAGATGCATAATCAGTCACTCCCAAGTGCAACTTCAGTAAAGAGTGATGGTCATTAGCACTAGTGCTGAAGTTCTGAAGACGAAATTTAGACGCATTGAAAAGTCTCGGCGTCTGTTGCTTAAGTTGCTCCCATGTTTGTATCATAAGTTGCTCCAAGTGTTTCTCTGGGTGTGTCATGCGATTGTAGTGACTTGAGAGCGAGACGGTCACTTGGTTCAAAGCTAGTGGCATGTCAAAGCATCGTACGGTGAAGCTCATTAGGCGAGGAAGCATTAGGCAAAGAGTAAATATGAAATATATAATATGATAGAGGTTTGGTTTTGGTAGAATAGGTGGTGTTTTGATGAGTTGTTACATATTAACTACAAAAGGTTCTACGCCCTCTACTTTATTGAAAAGGCTATTTTTCATTCATTCGTTTTGAACAAGCTAATTCGAGACATGCAAAGTCTACTTCATGGTGTCCGGGAGTATCTCACGCCAGTATTAACTGAGTCATCATTTGAAAACAAAGGACTACTGACACCGGAAGAATTTGTCAAAGCTGGTGATCTTTTAGTGTATAAATGTCCTACATGGCGATGGGAAAGTGGTGAACCAAATCTTCGACGCGCGTATTTACCGATAGACAAGCAGTTTCTAGTCACACGAAACGGTTGAGATCATTTGCAATGGATTGACTGGTTTGAGTTCGAAGATTGGATACTGATTCATACTATTTTCATGATGCTTACTCTTATGTAGTGCCCTGTCGTCGTCGTGTAACGGCTTTGGAGCTGAGCTATCAGACAGAGGAAGCCGTGGAAGGAGAAGACGAGTGGGTTGCTGCGTCTTCCTACGCCAATGAAGATAGCAGTTCCAATGCTGTTACAGATCTTAGTGAAGAGATGGAAGATCTTTCGTGTTTGGATAGCAAACCTAAAGAGAACGAGAGCAGAGGAATCCTGGGTGCCATCGTAGACGAACACTTTACGGACGGACGTCTTGCGGAGCCAGAGCTGCGAGACTTGAACTCCTACGAGGAAGAAGACAACCTAGTCGAGGATGATGAAGCGACGCTTGGTCCTACGGCTGGCAGTTACCTTGTAGCCAGCGAACCGGATGACGCAGATGATGCTATCCTGCGCACCCGTACATACGACCTGTCGATTACTTATGACAAATACTACCAAACGCCGCGTGTGTGGCTCTTTGGCTATGACGAGCGTAACGCGCCACTTAGCGGCGATCAGATGTTCGAGGACATTATGCAAGATTACGCCAACCGGACCGTGACCATGGAACCACACCCGCACCGCAGCTCACTCGTGCACGCGTCCATCCACCCGTGTCAGCACGGCGCTGTCATGAAGCGCATCATTGCCAATCTTAAGGCACGCAAGCCCGGCGAGACTGAGACAGAAGATCAAGTTGCGAATGAGATTCGCAGCGACCAGTACATTTTCTTGTTTCTCAAGTTCATTCAGTCGGTCATACCAACAATTGACTATGACTACACAATTGAGGTGAATGCAAAGCAGTGACGACGGAGATATTGTAAGGTATTGAATTCAGTCTGAAGCATTGACGATGATTAGCAGTGACTGACGTGGGGAAATACTAAGATAAGACTTGAACGCTGCATGAGCTACACTTGTATCTCTTATTTTGACTTTGTTCCTACACCGGCAAAATCGTTGAAACAACATTCTGAGTATTGTCCGAATGTGAGCTAACCATACCAACTGTTTTTCTACCTGATCCTATGCAATAGAATAATCATCCAAGGATACGCTACGTCTTTTCGAGGAAGAGGAAGAACATCTTGGTGAAGCTATTCTTCAAGTGTCAATAGCTTTGTAAATTATGGTATTTGTCACGCTCAAGTACATTGTCATTGGAGATTCAGAGGTTGGTAAGTCATCGTTACTACTACAGTTGACTGAACAGCATTTCCAGCCTATCCACGACTTGACCATCGGTGTTGAGTTTGGGGCCAAGTTGCTAGAGGTGGACGGCCGCAAGGTGAAACTAGAGATCTGGGATACAGCTGGACAGGAAACCTTCCTGTCTATCACTCGTAGCTATTACCGTGGAGCGGACGGCGCACTGCTCGTGTACGATGTGGGTCGGAGAGAAAGTTTTGAACACCTCGGCCGTTGGCTCCAGGAATGCCACCAAAACTGCCACAACGACGAAATAGAGATCATGGTCGTCGGTATGAAGTGTGACGTAGAGGACAGAGAACGAGAAGTGACAGAGGAAGACGGACGCAAGTGGGCTGCTGACCATGGACTCTTCTTCATCGAGGCTTCGGCCAAGACGGCGCTTAACGTCGAGCAGGTCCGTCACTTTCTCGCACCTAGCAGATGTAAGGAGTACTTGTAAACTAACTTGTGGTTGTTGCTACTGCTTTTCAGGCCTTCACACTAATAGCTACAACGATTCTGCGCAAGTTTGACGATTCTACCTACCAGATCCGGAAATCGTCGGGTCCTAGTCGAGTGTGTATCGATACCGCTTTGGACGGACCACAGACAAAGTCCGACTGCTGCGGTGGGTAGACCAAGGCATGATCTACACCTCTTTATACTTTATGTAGATACTTAGGTCTCTCATCTCGCTATCACTATAAGTCGACGCCTTGTAAGCAGACGCAACAAAAAGAGGTAAAAGTATTCCCTTTGTATCATTTCGTTGTGTCCGCTCACTTGAGCCCTTTTGTCCGCTTAATCGCTGCGCTGTCCAGCAGCCGCTGTACCCACTCGCCGATGAGATTGTTACCAGTGGCCAAGTAGTGCGCGTAGTGTGTGTGCAGACATTTGACGTTTGTGAACTCGCGAATGCCAGCAATACCAACATTACGCAGGACAAACTCCCAGCCCCGGCTTTTGACAAGCTCTATATCATGTGGAGTCATCATTTGCCAGCGCTGCTCCGCGTACTCACGATGACTCTGCACCATTTTCTGCAGCGTCAAGTCACACAAAGGTAGTGGCTCAATAATGTGTCAATGGCAGACTTACCTCCTTGGCAGCTTCGTCCGCATCTAGTCGATGCTGCAGCGTTAGTACGAATTGCTGGTCCTCTAGTGTGGATACACGGGCCTTTAGATCTCGCTGACGCAAGCCAGTAAATGGTTGGAAAGGGCTCGACTTTGGCACGCTGCTTCCTTTTGTACGCGTCCTCGGCATTGCGCAATGGGTAGAGCAGCAGCACAGCGGGACGATGGATGGGTGAGGTACAACTACGTGACGTGTTGCCATTGCTGTCGACAAATGCGCTTACTCTCACAAGGTTATTGGGCACGAAGCCTAAGTCCTCTTGGACCAAGGCCACTTCAGCTTCCGTTGCTTCGCACAGAAGACCTTCGTGCACCATTCTTACAAGTATTAATTACTACGTACGACCAACGAAAAAAGGAAAGGAGACTAGTTTTGTAATATGTTGTAAGTGACGAGACTTACGTTGCGCAACACTTCTTTAGCAACATTAAGCTAGAACGCTTGAGCTGATTTCGAAAAGACGCAATCGTGGACTTGGCTACATTTTGAATTAATGTGCAGTTTGTGACTGACTGACTACCAATGGGTCTGATCAAACCGCTAACATGAGCTATCTATCACTCCAGAACCTTGCATACGCATACAGCTACTTTGCTTTCGGCTCAACTAGGACTACGCGTCGGTGATGCAAGCTCTTAGCGCATTCTGAACATTTTGTTCGATCAAGCGAAGATGAGTGACGACGTGATCTGTTGACAAGGACTTTGTAGCACGTACTCTCATGCAAGCAAGTGCATCGACTTTTCTAGTCGACTGGTTCTTGATCTTCAGCGGTATTAACGCTGCAATTTTTTGCAAGCCGTATAGTGTTTGTGCTGTTTGAGTTAAAAGATTGTTGTGCTGTTATTGACTCGAGTGGCTGGACTTGCAAACGTCCAGCATGCAAACAACTCGCTTGAAATAATGATCTCAGTACAGCATCAATCGACTCCACGATACAACTAGGACGTTCTTGCAAACCACTTCTTGACATGTAGAATTGCGTGTCTACAACTGCTTCGATACGTTCCTTTCAACACGCATAGCTGGGAATCGCTGTCCGTTGACAGCACTAGCTATTCTAGTATCTTAACGATTGCGGACTGCATGTTTCACCTTGAAATTGGTCTGGTACACCTTGACTTGTATATGGTGACGTCGTTTATGTGAGTCTTTCGACTTGTCATCTTGCCTGTCAAACAAGCAAGCAAGCATTGTTTACTCCCGAAAGGTCTGGAGGTAAGTTAATTTGTTGTCAGACTGCATAGCAAGTCATGCTAATGCTGTCGTTCGAACACGTGTGCATTTACGCGCACATCATGCCGAAGCTTCTCGTTTACGTTGAGGTAAAGAAGAACGAGTAGTCATTACCTAAGAATAAGTACAAGTGAGCAAATTTTGCCAAGATGTTGACAGCACTCTACTCAGCACCAATATAATAGGCGACTCGCACCGTGGAGGTCATTCTAGCCTGCTCATGTCCAAAAGCACTAAGTACCGTGCAATAGATAGCTGTGAAAGTGGTGCCGACCAGAGTTTGCTCGAGTGCTACACAGACAAAAAGGATCAGCGCTACGTTTTCTTGAGCTGTAAGCGAAAGCATGCACGTTCAGAACCATTCAGTGAGTTACTCATGCCTCGTTCACTAATTCCTGTGCCCTCCAGGTCCTCCAACGTGAGCAAGACGTGCTGTACCAATGTACAGGTGACTTCAATGGCATGTAGTGACGTCGGTCATGTTCACAAGCTTACAACAATCGAAAACAATGACAATGACAGAGCTAGAATGAGTGGGGTGTGTGTATGTGGTGGGGTGCAAGACACGGCATGACTTAAAGGGACGTGACGACCGACTTTACTGTTAACATACGTGAAATAGTGTGGAGATTGTGTGCGTGTGGGGCTTGGTAGCGACACGATGGAGATCGACCTCTTGCTTGCCAACTGCCGTGAACTACACCACCGTGGACTGTTGACGTCCGAGGAGCTCAAAGAATATGAAGCATCTCTCCTCGCGTCTACTACTTCCTCCTCCGACGCCATTCGCAAGCGCGTGTCGTCGCTGCTTGTGCAAGATGCAGACACGATCATTGAGCGTGTGCGACTACGGTGCAACGAGCAAGACCAGGAGTCGACAGGCAGTTCTGATCTGACGGCAGTCGCTGTGAATAGCGCTTTGGGTGCGTTGAATGCCTGGCTGCGGCCAACGCCCACACCGGCATCGACGACAACACCTTCGACGCTGTGGGCCAGTGCATTGGATGGCGCCGTAGCCATTTTGAATGCGAGCAAGCGCAAGCAGCGCGTGCAGCAGTTAAAGCTGCAACTGATGAGCGGCGAGGTGGCCACTTGCCGCCATGTAGTGCTTTGTATCAATGGTTTTATGACGCAAAGCGATGATCCGACGAACAATTGGCGCGTATGGACACAAGGCGACGAGCAACAGGAAGTTGCCGTCTTTGCCGTGCAGTGGGAGGCGGGTGATTCTGCTGCCTGGAACGAGTTCTGTGCCCACGTGAATGACAATATCAACAGCTCATCGGTCTCATCCATGATTGCGCACTTTACAGACAATCCATGGCACAGTGCCCAGGGCAAAGCAGATCAAGTAGGCGTACTGCTTGCGCACGTGTTGGCTGAGCGTCTTGTACTGCTGCAAGGTCGCAAGATCTCATTGTTTGGCCATTCATTGGGAGGTGCTGTGATCTATAGCATCTTTCAAGAGATGGCAAAGCTACGAGCGGAGAAGAAAGGAGACAACTTACCACTGATTGCTAATGCCGTCAGCTTTGCAGGTGCATTCATCCCTGCAACGGAAGGTCTTGACAATATTTCAAATGCTCTTGATCCGAAAGGAGGCAAGTTCATTAACGTCTTTTCATCTCGTGACGGGGTGTTATCAAGACTGTTTTGGGCATTGCAACTGCCAGGATCAAACACTCCAATAGCTGCTGGTTGTCACTCTCTCACCTTTGGCGCTATATCTGCTGCAAATTGCATGAACGTCGAAGTCTCGGACGTCGTTGTTCCATGCGTGGAAAACCATTTTGGTCACAGCTACTCACAATTCATGAACGTCATCAAGTTGCGTGTACTACCGCATCTTTTCCAATCATAACAATCCACTGAAATAACGAAGAACACACACCCCTTCCTAGCAAAACCAAGAGATCACTTCTCCTCTCTCTCTTTATCTACTAAGCCTTTTACTTGAACATGTTGCCAAATACACTCTTCTCCTTGGCTTTCATCTCAGCATCGTATACGCGCTTTTTAGTCTGTAAAGCCCGAATCTCACTACGTATCGCCGCATTCTTGGGTTCTTCGTCTAGTAACTCACTCAAGAGTTGATAAGCTTGATCATATTCCATAAGTTGCACCATGGATTGAGCCTTACGAAAACGTGCTTTACTATGCTCTGGTTCAAGATGCAGCACCTTGTCACAACAGCCCAACGCTTTATCTGGCTGTGTACCGAGCTTGACATAGCATAACGCCATATTCGACCATACCGCAATTTTTATAGCTTGAATCTGGATATCTTCTTCTTTTGTAGCCATCATACCGGTATTTCCCTGAGTATATTGTGACATAGCATCGCCTGCTACGGATAAACCATTGACGTATGCAAATACTTTGGCATACGATGTTAATGCGCGTTTATATTCACCCTCATTGACACGCAAATTGCCTTGACGCTTCAGTAACTCGGCCTGCTTTAGCTTTTCAGCTACGGACAATGGACCTAAGCGTGGTTTCCACTTCATGAGGAGCTCTTCATTACTTACGTCATCCATTGAGGAATGCTTTATGCGTAATACCGGTTGGAATATCTTCTATTGAATAAATACCATTATGTAAACTTATCAGAGTATCTCTACCTAAAAGGTTTTGCAGGTTGAATAACTGCCAAGTTTGACACAAGTTGTTACTATAGCCTTTCTACGATAATTGAGTATGGGTAATTTTCTGTTATCTTCTTTTCATTGGTTATTAGTATCATTTGGATTGGTTGTAATTCCAATCAACCTTCACGTATTGTTTTTCGCAATAGTCGTCAGGTTTCGTCCAAATATGAAGGACGTGGTCATGAGTTTAGAGGAGAAAGACATACTAAAGGACATTTCATGGGATGAAATTGATAAACTTAAATATTACATTGTCGGTCCTACTATATTTCTAGCTGTACGTGCTGCCGTATATCCAAGTAACCTCGTGAAAACGCGGCTACAGGTCCAGTCCAAGCACAAACCACTGTATTCAGGCACATTTAACGCATTTGCGACCATTTTTCAACAAGAAGGTGCGCGTGGATTGTATAAAGGATTTGGGGCTAGTACAGTGAATGTTATTACTGGTAATCTCTATATCTCCGTGTATGAGAAATCACGCAAGGTGTTTAAGGATCATACAACGGTAAGTCAGAAAAAATACTTACCACAGCAGTGATGACTGCTGAATTGGTAGGTGGTCGAGTAGATATGCTACTGTCTGCTAATATGTATTGCTGTATGTATCATGTGCTGCTATTAGACGGGTGAGAAAGGAGCTAATTTTGTAGGAGGAGCTATTGCGTCCCTCATTTCACAAACAGTCGTAGTGCCACTGGACATTGTGTCGCAACGCATGATGCTCAGTGGTCAGGGACAGAATGCACGCAAGACGCGAGAGCGCACTAAAGGTTTTTTTACTGTAACCAAACAGATTTTACACACTGAAGGTATTCGAGGGTTTTATAGAGGATACGTGCCGTCCATCGCAACGTACGCACCGTCGTCCTCAATTTGGTGGGGGTCATATGGCCTTCTCGTGCCTGTATATTATGACTTGATGAAGGAGCGGTCTACCGATCCATTCTGGAAACAAGGTGCGTCGTGTGGCGTTCTTGTCACTAGGCGGAAACGATTGACAAAACGTGATTGTTGTGGCGTATTTTCTTGTCGTTTCGTGTGCAGTAATAGCGCAAGGAATGAGTGGTGCAAGTGCAGGTATCATCACCGGCATTTTGACAAATCCTATGGATATTGTACGAACAAAGGCACAGGTATATACGCAATACGGTGCCATGGATACTGTCAAGTATATTCTAAAGACCAAAGGACCAATGGGTCTTATGACAGGTCTTTCTGCAGTACGTTGCTACAATGTTCAGATCACCGAATGTCTACGTGTCTAATTGTTGACGTTATGTTTGTATCTCTCTAGCGGCTATTAGCTATGGGTCCATCAGGTATTCTCATGGTCACATCATATGAGTTTGTCAAACGCGTATGTCAAAAACCACACGATACTGACTGACTGGAAGTTGTTTGGTACATCAAATCTACACCAATTCACTTTTTGTTTTGTAACACGAGTCAAATAGACAATTATTCTCATTAGTCATCATTCTCTCTCTTTGTTCATATTTGTTACCGAAAGAGCAAAAAAAAACGAAAAAAACTCATTTCATTGGCTGAAAATACAAAAGTCCATCCATACAAATCCACAGTATAAATAACCATGACAACAGCTCATGATCATGACACTCAGACGCAAGCACTTTCTCAATTACATGAACTGGAGCAACAACGTCATGCACGTGAAGTATTACGTCATGCAAATGGTAAAGAAAATGTCGTATACGTCCGTTCTCAGCTCGCAACACTCAAGCTCAAGTCCGATATCAAGCGTTCATCTGCTTTTGTAAAGAAATTGCGCATGTTAGCCGAAGGTAACGCGGACACTCTCTATCGTGATATTATGGAATTAAACCTAACCCGTTATATCAGTGAATGTGTAACGGCATTAGCTGATGCCCCGTTAAAATTAATTGATCTACCAGCAGCTGTTAAAGTCGCGTCGTTGTTACATCAACGATATGAAGAATTTGCACCAGGAATTGTGGGGAGATTACTTCATCACTTTGAAACTTTATATTATTCAACCGACGATCGGACGAAAATGCTCAAACGTCGATTAATTCTTCGTCTATTGAGTGAATTGTATCTTGTGGGTGTATTTGATGATGTTCAAGTGATTGCACAAATTATTCAACGGGTTGCAAGACGAGAACAACCAGGACATGCTCCGTCTCATCCGTCTCAATCATATTACAAGAGAGGAAAGACTAGTGCGAGTGCGACGTCAGGAGCTTTGACAACATCGTCACAACAATTGGAAGTACCGTTACTTGTGAGCTTTGCCAAGTCCGTGGGTGTTGATTTTCTAGGTGTACAGCCCAAGAAATATAAAGAATTGGAGAAAATACTGGATGGACATGAAGAATTTAGCAAGTTTGTGGCAAAACAAATGTCCATTGTACCCAAGAATGTCCAGATCGAGTGTCTGAACTGCTATCTTGAAGCATATGAAAGGATTTGCAAGTTTTATCTGGCGCAGCATGCAACGTTTTTGAAACTTCATGCGAGAAATGAAAAAGAAGAAGCAAATCGTGGTGAAGTGACGGATGAACATGTGCAGGAACTGAAAAATGCCAAGCTGCTGTTTGAAAAACTGCAGACGAGCGTCAACTCGCTGGCGGACGCGCTGGATCGAGAAGTACCGCCGCTGCCAGTGGAAGAAAAGGATGATGGGTCTGATCGTGGAGGGATTCTCATTTGGGAAGGCGGAGAAGGTGGAGGTCGCGAACTGAGCCATGACGGACCGTTTGATGACGAAGCCACACGTTCATTTTACCAAGATCTGCCGGATTTACTGGATTTAGTGCCTGCGGTTGTGTTAGGACTCACGGAGGCCGATGTTGCAGAGTTGAGAAAGAAGAAGGAGGCCGCCGCAGACGAGGAGACCGAAACAGAGAATGAACTCGAAGAAGAAATTGAGGCCAACGCGGACGACGACGAGAGAGAAGGTGGGGATGTTGATGATGCTCTGGACAATTTAAATGCTGATGCGTCGAAGGATCAGGTACACGTAGCGACTGATGCAGACGAGGAGGAAAGCAAGGCGAAGGAAGAAACGGAAGATACAAGAACAGGTACCAGTGCAACTTGTATAGGTGGAGCAACAACTAGTTACCACCACCAATTGGATGCATTTTTTGCTTCTTTGGAAGATCTAGTGAATCGAGATCGTTGCGACAAGGTGGCGGTCGAGTTTTGCTACCGCAATTCAAAGGCAACAAGAAACCGACTTGTGAAGACCCTGTTTGCCGTGCCGCGGACCCATCTAGAGCTATTGGCCCACTATTCGCGCCTCGTGGCGACGCTGCAGAGTGTGCTTAAAGAGGATATCGGCGGCGAGCTCGTGAAACTGCTTGTGGGTGAATTTTATGGTTTGATAAAACGGCGTAACCAGTTTCGTCTTGAATCAAAGATCAAAAACATCCGATTTCTGGCGGAACTTGTAAAATTTCGGATCTGCCCGCCGAATACAGGCTTTCGATGCCTGCAGAAGTGCTTTGAGGATTTTCAGGGGCATAACGTTCATGTTGCCACAACTTTTCTTGAGAATTGTGGCCGTTTTTTGTATTGCTCAAAACACACGCATGCGCGCACGGTGAACTGCTTAAACGTCATGATGAAGCTTAAGGCAGCGAAGCATTTGGATCCACAGCTGGAAACTCTTGTGGAAAACGCGTACTACATGTGTAAACCTCCCGAGCGTGTGGAGCGTCGTATAAAACAGTACGACCCGCTGTATTTGTTTCTGCTTAAGGTGATGTATCAAGATCTTAACGGCTCAAATGTGAACAAAGTTGTGAAAACCCTTCGGCGACTTCCGTGGCAAGAGAGCAGCATCTGTACAATGGTCCTGAAGGCTTTGCTGAAAGTTACAAAAGGTAAGGTAATGCAGATGAAATGGATATGTGAGGTGGTAAAGGGTCTATCGCGATATCATGATGACGTACTAGTGCTGCTGGTGGACGATGTGTTGGAGTATATTCGGTACGGATTGGAAGTAAATGATTACCGCGATCACCAACGGAGCTTGGGATACATCAAGCTTTTAGGCGAGATCTACAACTGTGGTCTTGTGAGCATGAATGTGATAGTGGAAACGCTGTATCTACTGATTAATCACTCGCACGATCTGCTGACATTACCACAGTACAGCAGCGATAAAATGTCGCCAGCACAGTTATTGGAGATGAAGAAGCGTTTTTTGCTTGTCCCTGATATGCGGTACGACCCCCGCGTACCAAGCGATGTCGATGGTCCAAGCGAAGTGTTTCGTATTCGTCTAGTCAGTGCCTTGATCGAGACCTGTAACGGCAGTGGATCGTCAAGTGTGTCTAGTAGCAATGTAACTTCAAACGAAAGAGGTATCTCTCGACCCCGCCTTGGTCGATTCATGATCTTCTTTCAACGATATCTGTTTTCCAAGACAGATGTACCGATGGAAACCGATTTTGTCGTGTTTGATCTGTTTGATATGATAGCTAGCAGTCTAAAAGATCATTTCAAGAGATTTGACACGTGGGAGGCGGTTGATCAGGCCGTTCAGGAGATTCTTCGCGGTGACTTAGAGGAAGCTGAGCGCCGGCTGTCGAAGAAGAATGCGGCATTGCTGATGGCGACGAATGGTCTCGAGAGCGTAGCAGAGGAGGGATCAACCCTGTCACAGCCAGCAGACGAGGACGATGAATTTTATGAAGATGAAGAGGACGATACGGACGATGATGACGATGGTGATGACGTTGAACATGAAGATGACTATCATGCGGAAGGGGATGATGGTGATGAGGATGATGAAGATGACGAAGATGATGACGACGATGATGATGATGATGACGATGACGAGGATGAGGATGAAGAAGACGAAGATGAAGAGGAGCACTTTATTATCCACGACCGCATTCAGAGAAGTGAGGAAGACGACGAGTTTGAAAAGGCGTTCAAGTCGATGATGCATGGGACCTCTGACACACGCAAGCCCGCGGCGAGAGTAAACGTGGACAAGATGGCTATCCCTACTGTAGTGAAAAACCCTGCTGCATTTCCACCCACCGGTCCTCATGGAGCAATGTCTCTTGATGCAAATGGGTTTACTGATGGAGTGGTGTTTCGCATGCTCCGTCGTGGCAATAAAGGTAAAGTGGAGGCGCGCACTTTAGTAGTCCCGGAGGAATCGTCTTTGGCTCAGCATAGCCACCGTCAAGAAAATGCTGGAAAGAAGGAACAGTCCGAATTGAAGCGTCTTGTGCTGCAGAATATGGAGCGCGATGATTTTATGAGTGACGGGCCTTCCAGTGAAGGCATTCCGAGTTTTGGCCCCCCTCCCCGCGCCAACATGAACCACGGTAATCAAGGAGCAGGGCAGCAGGTCAACGATGCTCGTTTGGGATTCGGAGGTGGCAGTGAGTGGAACAATGCCGAGTTTGGACTTCGTCGGGGCAAAGGGTATCGTGGTGTGAAATAGGTCCTTTGAGTGCAGGCTAGTTGACAATAAAAATGCGGATGCATAAGCGACCTGTAGATTTACAAACGTGGGAGTGATACGAGTTTCGAAAAGACACGAAGTTTACAAGAAGAAGAGAATGACAAACGTCGGAGGTGCTCGTTTAACAAAGCGAACGCAAGCAGCGTTTTGCAATGTTAATTGACAGAGCTTTTGTTGTTTATCCATCGTGTGTACGGATCGGATGAGCGGAGTTTGAGTATACTTGGTAGCATTTTGCTAGCTCTTGAATGCAAAGACATGAAGAAAACAAACAAACGAGATCGAACCATTACAATGCAGCACAAAGGGTGTCTGTCTCTTATTGAAGGAATCAGTTACTGTAGAACGTAACGAAAATGGTATGCACCGCGACTTAAGGAGATTCTTATCACGGCTTTGGAGGGGCGGCAATCGTGTGGGTTGAGGTAGTCGTCGTTGTCGTGACCGTGACTGGAGACTTAGCATTCAAGGCAGTAGAAAGTTCACGGAAGTAGAACGTGCTTGGGAAGGAGGAGACGATCTCAGGGCATCACGTTTTTCGGTGCCTGGATTCGCACAGCCTGTCTCAAAGTTGTCAGCCATGAGCTTCACATTAACTCTATAGCCGCTCGTAGGAATCTTCAATACACAGTTTGGTGGGTCGGCTTTATGAATCAATGCAATGAGATTGTGGCATTCTTTCGCTTCGCACATGGCGGCGCTCTGCTCCAGAGTCGGTGGTGTCGTGGCTAACAGCATGTCGTACTTTGACTTGGTGGCACAATCTTTCAGGACATTGCCAGTTAGTAGATCTATCATGGATTTGTGGGCATTCGCCTGAGCGTCACTTGAGCAGTCTTCACCGTTTACAGAGGAGAAGAAGACCAAAGCAGTAGCAGCGAGAGTGAAGTAAGTGTTCATCTTATGAGAATCGAGTGAGAGAAGGCAAATTGGAGAATGAACATGTTCTGAAAAGCAGACGTGAGAGAACTGAAGGTGTTAGTATGCAAAACTTCTCGATCAGTATGATACTTCTGCCATCACTGGACACGGGAAGGGAATGAGGAATCAGGCAGTTGGGTCGTTCATTCATGAGTGAATCATCCATCCTCTCGGGTCTTACTAACTACCACGTAGTGAAAAGTGACAATCATAACGTGTTCATTCCGAACATAGCAGGAATGTATCTTCTAAACGTGTCAAAGCCAGATTGTCGACCAGAACGTCTGTATGTGAGTAACGAGTTTCGTCAATATTATGACATCCAGTTACCTGGCTGGTATCATGTTGGTTTCAGAACAGAGAAGCTGTACAAGACGGTGAAAGCAGATGATAGGAGGAAGGGGGGGGAGGGTACTATTCATGCATGGTGTCATCTACAAAGCTCTTGAAATATCGTCAAGGCACGGACGGACACACAGATAGATCGATCGATGGTTGAGGCTTGCTTGAGTCCAACCGGCCTCACTTCCCTGATACAGAACGACAAGATCAATACGGAAGCAGGTCATTCACTCACTTTGTTAGCTTGTTTGATTTGAAGCACACAATCGTTTGGCTTGTTTGTGTTTGGTTCAGGATTGCGAATGTGGGATACATTTCTATTAGTTTAAGAGATGACCGTCGTCTACTCTGTCAAGAATGTGGGATGACGGAGCCATTGGACATGCTGTTGAACATGTTTATATTCTAATCTACGTTCGATACCATTAACTATCCGTTTGTGTCGATTTAGGTAGTTAGTTGATCGCTTCAACATGTTGACTAGGCAAAAAGGACAGTGATCCTCATAGAGATACAAGATCAGAATCCACAAGAGTCGCAGCTGAATGAACCAGGGTGTCGGTAGTGTCGCCATCAGATTGATCTTCTCTATATTTTACGTACCATACTGCCGACATTTGTTGCATCTACGAGCTACATGGATATGTATCACAAAGAGTCTTCTTTGATAAGATACATGTCTTCCAATAAAGACCTTTTTTGAGGCCTTAAGACATCGACAGTGACAAGAATGCAGACATCCTAAGCGTAGTCCTGTCTTCTTTCTTGTGCACATACCAGTACATCAATTCAAATCGTATACGCAGGTCTCTTTTTAGACTCCTGCATGTCAGACTGTATGATACCACTACGAAGTGCAGTATAATGTCAAAGCATTGTCACAAAGGCATTTCTCCAACTAGTGAGATGACACTGCTGATCTCTAGACTGCCTCTATCTGCATTGTGTTGCTAGGACTTCTGACTATCAATCAGCAAGCTTTGATTTTAACAACTGTCTCCATCATGGACGGAACCAGCTTAGTTAAGCAGTCAGCATTCATGACAACATCTGTAGCAACAAATCATAAACCTCCTGAACTCGACGATTGTCTGTGTGGTGCTTGCTAAGTTTTGAGGTTCTTGAGAGGTTCCTAGTAATGGGCATCTCTCGATAACCAAGAGATGGTCTTGCTGTTTTAACATGCAGCGTTATGATGACTTTCCTGCTAGACTCGTTCGATTCACCTCTTAGACCATCTACTGAACAATCTTTCAAACAAAACGTTGTTGACATTCCTCCTTCCAAACAAATGTCATATCGATTGTTAGGATGCATTCGTGGTCATATAGAATCATCAACCGCGTATGGACTTTGATTCGTTTCATTCGGCGTTGTCATCATCTTGTCGAGATGCTGGAGTCCAGTCAATGGCGCGTTCAATGTCAGCAGCAGGCTGCCACCACTCGAGAAATACCACAAACAGATACAGCACAGCAGCCACAACAGAGGCCAACATTCCTGCCACTGGACCAATGCCGTGGTAAAGCTGTAGTCGATGTAGCAAGGAGCTGTCTGGAAGTGCACACACCTTTTCGTATATTTTTTCGGTTTGCACAGCGACAGCGTTCCAATTATACATCTTCGCCACGCGGTCATGAAATTCCTGTCTATCAACACCCGCCAACCGTGGCACTGCAGCCAAAACTGCCTGTGCCAGCGCCTCCGGCGTGATGTCCGCAGCAAATTGCACCATATCAGGTGGCAACACTTCAGGCACGCCACCAACCCGTGTGCTCACAACAAAGAGACCACAAGCTGCAGCTTCCAGGATAGCAATGCAGAAGCTTTCAGTCAGTGAGCTGTTAAGAAAAATATGCCCTTGACACAGCACATCCCGCACTTGGGCATGTGGCACCGCTCCATATAGCGTCACTCGATCATGTAGTCTGTACTTTTCTCTCATTTCTTCTAGTAGTAATCGCTTTGCTCCATCTCCTCCAATCAAGAACTGCACCCTCGAGTCTTGCGCACATACTAATGGAATTGCTCTCGCTACAAGGTCAATCCCTTTCCGATACACAAGTCGTGAGATGATGACGACTGTAATTGGATCATCATCTCGTTTGCGTATTGATGCAATCAATGGTGTAAACTTGGTAGCATCAACAGCATTAGGAATTGTTGCAACTTTATCCGGACGAAGTGAAGCTCGAAGCACTAGATTCTCTCGACATGTATGGGAGACACCAATGGCAGCATCTACCGTCGACATGGAAAATTTCATGACTTTATTCAAGTGAACACTTGCAGCATCAGCAAAACCAAAGAGAGAATGATCGGTATAAACGGTTTTAATTCCAAGATCTAAAGCTTTGGCTTGAAACAGACATTCATGCATGAATGCAGACGTTGCTTGATGACCATGAATAATCTGAACCTTCTCACGGATACAAATAGTTCGAAACAATGCCAACTGAGTGACAAAAGTAGGATACGTGACATTATCGACCATGGTTCTCAATGGTAAGTAATACACTTTGAGACCATTTGTCATATACCGAATTCCAGAACGTAAAGGTGGAGGTCGAATTGGAGACCGATTGTCTTTACTACTTGACCCTGAGACAGCATGTGTAAGGATAATGACCTTATGACCACGATGTAATAAACACTGAGAGAGTGACCACATGTGCATTTCAACGCCACCTAATCGAGGAAAGAAAAAGTCGCAGCACATGGCGATACATAGTCGATGGTCGTAATTCATGCTTTTTGATGGATGAGGTCGTCAAACGGTTTTCATGTTTTTTTATCTTGCTGCCATCGTTTCAACACATTTATATTTAAATTTACATGTAAATGTAATGGAAAGACTACTCACTTTTTTTGAGCCTAACCGATCGCTACAAACTTCTATACGATGCGTAGTTATCATCATTACGATATAGAACCAGTCTACTGGTATGAATGAATGACGACCAGACTTGTTCGTTTACTGTGATACAAAGACGAGTAACGTGATAGACCCTTCCAGTCGCTGATACGGATGAAAGAGCCATTAACCACGGTGCAAAAATGTACGGATGCTATAGCAGTTTCTCGACTTCTTGCATCGCTGATGGAAACTAGAGCGTGATCAGCTCACTACTTTGTTTGAGACTGGCACTCTTCTCTATCAGCCATGTTTTTACCGCTGGTATCCAGACAAGATACACGTTGCCACTCTACAGTGTTAGAAGAGAGTCTATTTTTCATGAGACCGGATTTGCGTGCCATGTTGTCGTGTCGCGTACGCGTGGATGCTGCTTGGAGGGATCCATTGCCTAACACCTTGAGCATCTCCTCAACTGATACACTCGCGCTGCTGAACACGAATCGGTAACAAACTATACAGATGTACACACTGGTTACTACTGAACTTACCATCTGAGGCGACAAGCTAGATCCTTCATAATCCGTGCTGTTTTCGCAATGTGTCAATGCCTTGCTAAGACAGTCGTTTTACAAGAGTATGTACTCCTTTCGTTCACTAGTTGTTATGTCACTATAACTGATTCATGCAACTACGCACATGGATGTAGGAATGAAGTTGGTGTTGCTTGTGGTTTGCCATGCAAAGCAGCATCACAGAATAAAACTGCATGGATAGTCAGTCAGCTTCAGTAAGACAGCGTTAGTGCGTGTCAGAGTTTACGCTCTTCGATATCGCCATAGGGTAAATGTATGCTGTGGTATCGCTATGTCTTTGCTGTGCAACGTCAGCGCTCGACCAGCCCAAAGCCTTCAAGATTTGTTCAAATCAGCGGTATCCCATGCGTCAAAAAAATGCCTGTGTAAATCTGATCGCGAAAGCCACAATACGTATCAAGTGGTTAACCTTCGCCGCTTAGCACTTCTTCAGTTCAATCACATTTCATCCATTCGATTGCTCACTCTGCAATTTCCTTTGCCGACCATCCAGCTCGATACGTCCCTGTCCGACATGAACTTAACTGCTCTGCTCGTTGTTACCATCGCCGCCCTCATCGGCTCAACCGTTGCAGGACCGTGCAGCACAACAGAAACGTTCGCTGCGATCAATACGCTTACTAGTCTCCTGAAGGAACCGTCCTTAAACGCCTGCAAGCAAGAATCGGGTTACTCAATGGTGACCGCCACGGCCTTGCCAACTACAGAGCAAAAGAAGAAGATGTGCAATTCCGCAAATTGCAATGCCATGATTGAAGTGATTATCCGTCTCCAGCCGCCACCGTGCGAGCTGACATTACCCACCGGTCTTTCTGTCAATGTGAATCATATGGCGAACGGTTTCTCGAGCGAATGCACTGTGCTTAAGCATTAACACGACACGATTCTTAGTGCTGTCAGTGCTGTAAACGAATTACAATATATCTTGTTACCACTTTAATGCCTTGTAAAACATATCTGTGCTTGACTACTTCGTGAGCATATTAGAAACCGCAATCCAGTTAGCGTGCAACTCATGCCTCAGCGATTGAGCCTAAAGTGATACGTACTCTGAGAGGTGCTAAGCAAGCGCAATACCTTTTGAAAGAAATGAAAAAGTGAGCAACAAGGAGTTCTCGAAATGGTAAAGTCTCGCCGATATAGTACAGTATTATCATTATCGTCTTCAGCATGAGGCATTGTTCAATATGTATACTATATAGGGATAACTATCTACCTCTACATGTAGAGTTTGCTAGGCATAAGTTTGGTTGTGCTCCCATGTTGACATATTGCAGTGTTATGCTTTGAATGGTGCTGATCATCGAGTGTAAATGCTTTTATTAGATGAGACTGCATCCATAACTTTGGCAAAAGACAATGTACACGTGCATATCTGAGCAGTCTTAAAGCTACGGTGTATCTGATAAGTTAGACGTGACAAATTGCAGGGCTGCTTGGTCATCTCGCAGTGATCAGTACTTTCAGCAGCTTGATTGTACAAACAGGACCATTTCACTTACAGTGTTCTAACCAAGCACTGTTGCCTACAACACAGCAATTATAAACCAAGCCTGTCCGAAGTCCGCGTAGAGGGCCATTCTTTTGCTGTGGTGACGGACGAGGAGAAGAAGTCTAAGCTAGTAAATTTTACATGGGTATACCGCTGATTTGAACAAATCTTGAAGGCTTTGGGCTGGTCGAGCGCTGACCTGATTGCACAGCAAAGACATAGCGATACCACAGCATACATTTACCCTATGGCGATATCGAAGAGCGTAAACTCTGACACGCACTAACGCTGTCTTACTGAAGCTGACTGACTATCCATGCAGTTTTATTCTGTGATGCTGCTTTGCATGGCAAACCACAAGCAACACCAACTTCATTCCTACATCCATGTGCGTAGTTGCATGAATCAGTTATAGTGACATAACAACTAGTGAACGAAAGGAGTACATACTCTTGTAAAACGACTGTCTTAGCAAGGCATTGACGCATTGCGAAAACAGCACGGATTATGAAGGATCTAGCTTGTCGCCTCAGATGGTAAGTTCAGTAGCAACCAGTGTACATCTGTATAGTTTGTTACCGATTCGTGTTCAGCAGCGCGAGTGTATCAGTTGAGGAGATGCTCAAGGTGTTAGGCAATGGATCCCTCCAAGCAGCATCCACGCGTACGCGACACGACAACATGGCACGCAAATCCGGTCTCATGAAGAATAGACTCTCTTCTAACACTGTAGAGTGGCAACGTGTATCTTGTCTGGATACCAGCGGTAAAAACATGGCTGATAGAGAAGAGTGCCAGTCTCAAACAAAGTAGTGAGCTGATCACGCTCTAGTTTCCATCAGCGATGCAAGAAGTCGAGAAACTGCTATAGCATCCGTACATTTTTGCACCGTGGTTGATGGCTCTTTCATCCGTATCAGCGACTGGAAGGGTCCATCACGCTACTCGTCTATCTGAGCCGTACTACGCCGTTTCAAAACTTCGTTGAAAGCGGTACACGTTAGGATACCACAGGTCCATACGACCTATTGTGTCATCTTCTGTTAGTGCATTTTCATTGCCGTTCCTTTAGTTACAATCCTTAGTGCTGTAACCTATTCCAATAGTTGCGCATACCTCTCATGCAAGTTTCGTTCCTCTGATGCAAGTAAGATCAGATGCCAGTCCTTCTTCTTGTCTTACTAAGATAGAAGACACTTTACACACGATTCATTGCCCTCATTGCTGATAACAAGTTGTTGCAGTCGCTAAAAGTAGAAACGTATTTTTGTAGAGCTATGCATTTAACAAAAGAGAGTTCTGCCATTGAAAAGAGCAATAGTATTGCCATGATTCACTTAACAAACATTTTAGTGCTCTTGTCATTGGTGTATCCATCTTATAGTGTTCTCATTAAGCGAATGGAGGTACTACAGATTCCGTAGGTGAGATATTACATTACAACTGATTAACAAGCAGGTCGCTTTTCAGAAATGTTGCGTGTGTATTGTAATAATTGAGCAAGTTGAAGCTGTGGTTTTTGCTGGCTGCACACGTCGCAGATTTATCTCATGACAATGACACTATTTATTTCCTTCTTGTGTAACTGCAACTGTCACAATAATGAGTGAAGAGGAAGAATGGTCGAAGGAGCAAGAGGCTAACCGTAAACCCGGCCAGAAGCACCCAACGCCATCACCTGTACGTGTAATACTCTCTTTATGCATATGGTGTTTGCTATAGCAAGTCTTTTTCGTTACCCTTAGGCTGTACTTGTAGGAAATTTGAATCATTTTATTAATTCTCACGGGTTTCTTTCATGCTAACAGGGATTCGCAGATCGTGTCTTCTACGAGAGTCTCCTGCAACAGCGACCAGATAGTCGCATGGCACAGAAGTGGTGTCTTGAGTACGGTGTCCTCAAATGGGCAGACGCTGAGGCACTGTGCAAGAAATTGGGTGTAACCTCTGTATGTGGTAGATATCCTAAGACATCATGTAATGTATATATAAAATTATGGAGGGCTAACTAAAAAGTATTTTACAGAACGTCGTCGGTCTCTCCAAGACAGTCAAGATCAAGACGCAAAGGACCACGTCATCAGCTACTGGTAGACGTCGAGCATAGGACGAGGCAGATTCCATGGAAATCTCAGGAAGTGGCTTTGACGGCGTTGGTTTAGGGACTCTGTAGAGGGCAAATAACAACATATATTTGCAGGCACGGACCTAGTGGGTACAGTAAACAGACCGTCTAAAGTCAAGTGGAAGAGTTCGAGTCGGACAGGTCCAGTATAACGCAACGTCACAAGTTTTTCCTGTCATGTGGTGGTTTACTCTATCGACAGGACATTGTTCTTCTAGCTCAACGTTTCGTTCGATTAAAACTATTGAGATAAACAAATTCTCCCACGGATTCGTTCGATTTCGTCAAGCAAGACAGTCTAAGGAAGGACAGGCTTCCTTTTTGCTGACAAACAAACAGACAGACAGACGATGGTTGGCCATATCGCTATGAACGTCTTATCTACCTACTGCCCGTCCTTAAACCACCCTAAGTCGTTTTCTTTATCCTTGGGACGTTTTTTCAGTACAGTCATTACAAGACCCTGAAACGATCGAAGCATGAAAGTCGACGTCGTTCGATTGAGAAAGAAACGGTGATCTTTGGATGACCAGGAGGTCTAACCAGTGCAAGTATATCTGCTGGGGGGGTATTCATGAACACAGCAAACCAATCACGAAGGTTCAAACGAAGCTGCACGAGCTTTTGAACCAACCAAAAAATCTTGAGCATGGAATACCCGGGTTACCGGGTTACACAGCACCTAGCAACAGGAGAAGCGCTCAAAGAAGAAAGTGTAGTGACGACAATGACAGCGTTCGTTAAGCCCATAAAGTGCGTTACACGCTAATGTTGAGTAGTCAAGTGCATCTGACCATTGAATCATGTCTGTCACGTCGTCCTTGAGCTGCAAAAAGGACGTTTGCTCCAGCTACTGGCGTGTGGCAGGTTTGGCGTTTGGACAAGAGGCGATCATGTAGGCTGTCTGTCACGTGAATGCTAAACACAATGAGCGACAACAAGTGGTTGCATTTGCCATTGCGGTGCACGTTAAGACATGACCGACAGGATTCAATTGCTAGCATTTTTGCTTGAGTGTGCAGTCACTGTCGCCTGTATATAATTACTTGTTATTCTGTTGTTAGAACCTGCAGGATATTTACTAATGTAACACAAACCTCTTCGTTCCATCACATTGGTCTCATAAGTTCCAACTGTGGCGGAGTGTAAATCACCTTGTATGTGCTTTCAGATTTTAGGCTCAGGTAATGAATCTTACCAGTCGTATGGTCAGTGCTACTAGTCGGATATCACTCCGCCATCTCTAGAGATCTCCTTCACTCATCGACGAATAATAGATGACTTGTCATCTCTATGCTTGAGCTGCGTAACTACCGTCGAAGTGAACTCTACAAAAATGATCCTTTGCTGAGGGTTCCTACCAGATTGACGTTCTGCCTTTTCCATCGTCGCTTGCTCTGTTGATACCTTCTTCTGGCATGTATGAGCCCTACTTTCCTCCCCATTGATCTACTGAATAATATTCATCAGAATTCCTGTGCAGACGGAATTTCTCCACGTGCAATGATCAAACGCTTGGTTGCGGAGGGACCTAAACATGCCGACAGGCCGCAATGTTAGCCGCATTCAAGTCTCGTTTCTAGTGTCCTTTCGTACCAAAATCGTTGCAATCAGAATATAGTAGCTGAACCGACATCGGAGTATCACACGTCTCAACACGTCGCGATTGTATCGAGCAGAGAATACTGCTTGCAGGTCACTTCCGAACGCAAACTAGACTGCTCTACTTCAACGATCGCTCAAGAGACAGCTTTTTCAGTGTGACAACTTGGCGACTGTGCCTGTTGCGCGCGAGTTCCGTCGAAGATCTGAGGCGGTGACAAAACCACCACGTGTGTCCTTTTTTTGACACAGTTCGTAGGACAACTCGGCAGCACGTTAGAAAGACGCAAAAGGGTGGAAGACTGGCGCAGAGCTCTTGCGGTTACCCACCACCATACCGGCCACGTTAATCCCTTCAGCGTAGTTCTTCTTCTACCAGTCTTTCCTCATATGTCGCCATCGTTCTTATCTCCTTCATAAAATTAACAAAGGTCCACACTACCTGTCACAATTGAATTTATTGTGGCACATCACAACCAGCTCACTTCCAATCAACGCGTGCATCCATTCACTCGACAACACCGACGAGTTCGCCACCACCCATTGTCGCTATATCGCTTATTAGCCCACTACCCTTCGTCTACTAATTGCGGTAACAACAGCGTCGTCCCTATCCTTGCCAGACATGTCTTATCATAAGAGCTCTCTGGCAGCGTCCTACGCCTCGTATTTCGTCCGCGTCCACACAAGACATGGCATTAAGACCTTGTCCTTTGACATACTTGCCGACCTGTTTACGTTCACTGCCAAAAAAGCTGCTGAAGATCTCGGCATCAGTAGCCGCACGCTCATTCGCGTGTGTCGTTCGTTAGGTATCCGACGCTGGCCGTACCTTGGCTTCCGAAGTGAGAAAAATGTCGATCGGATCCGTCATGAAGCTCTAGAAAACCTACGACACAAGCTCGAGAAGGAAGGTGAGTCGTTGCCCACGGCTATACTTCACTCCAACGCTCCTAGCCTTCGTGGTGCGAGCGCCAAACGTTTACTGCAAATGAAGATGTCTCAGCTGGTACTCCCGCCGCTGCAAACAGCAGTGCCATCCGAGATAAATGTTGTACGTACGAGCTTTGGATGTCCATCCCCAACACTCTCCAACACCACCACAAATGTTTCTGACGACGATGAACGCATGTCCGAGTCAGATGAGAGCATTCTCACAGCCAACGCACCGATAGTACCGCAGGCTACAATATCCTTCCCCCCTCCGTTTCCGCTAGCAGCACCATTGCTGACACCGCCAACGGCAGCGCGCGGTTTCAATCTCGACGTTGAGCGTGTCAGTCCAAGCAAGGAGGCAGGTGTCACCTTTTCCGTCACAGATCCATGTGTGAAAAACAACTCCTGGACACTGCCAAGGATTCCCGTACAAGCCGACGGTCCCTCCCGACCAGCGCCGCCGCCTATGCCGTTCTTGGACTTACTCGTCGACGCGTCCATCCTTACAAGCTTAAAAAATAACACGTTCTCAACGTGGCCCATTCACGAGAGCAGCACCCAGCAGCCACGGCAGCTCCACACCCGCCCTCGCACAATGTCAATGCAGGACATTCTGGCGTTGGGTCACTGAGCACTCGACGCCAGCTTCCTCCACGTATTTTATTCATTTGTTGTTTGGTGTAGTTAAGCGGAGTATTGTATCGTAATTAGTCGCCAAAATTTGATTCCAATGCACTGCCACCATCGCGCCGTTCTACGAATACGCCCGACTACCACCTCCTGTGCCAGGCGGACACTGGTAGTCCTGTGGCAGCATATAGTTCTGTAGCGCACTGAAGCAATACTGCGCTTTACCGATGTTCTTTCGCGCATTCTCACGACGAACACCATAGGTCCGAAGCAAGTTCGTGAATGCTTCAACATCGTTAGCAAGAAGACCATGGGAGCGTGCCAGCAGGTTTGCTTCCTCGAGCGTAATCGACATGGATGTCCGATCTTTGGCTGATTTGCACATCGTCACACGACCACCCCCAACGGAACGAGCAATGGATGACGATAAACTCAAAATTGCCATACGCTTGGACCGCCCTGAAAGTTGAATGTTGGACTTGAGAGCTGTCAACGACGTCTGGGTCCGATCGAGTTCTTCGGCGTCGTAGATTGGAGTCAAGGTTTGATCGCGAAGCTGTTTCTTAGAGACCCAATTTGCAAACCTATTGACATATGCCTCCAACTCAACAACGTTCTCAGCATTTATCTCTTTTTGCAGTGAGTCTTTTCCCACAGTGTTTGCAACTGTCTGCATTTCATTCATTCCTTGCGAAAAGATTACAGGCACCACTTGAATGGGCTTTTGAAATAAAAACTTTGCGCGAGTCCTCTGCTCTGGAGTTGACAGCGGCAGATAAATGGCCCCAAATACTGCATCCTGTCCTGGAACTCGGTGCATACTGCGATCGGGAAACTTACTCGCACGACGTGTAATGATTGGAAGCTCGACTACGATGCCTGATGGCCCGGAAGTAATTGAGACGCGGAAAGCCGCAGCACGAGGAGACTTCACAGGTCGTAACTTAATGCGAACCCGTCTGAGCTCCTTCACAGCTGCCTCTGTATCACCTAGCATTCCCAATTCATTCCCGTATGTTGACAGCAAGCTCTCTACAGAGAACAAAAAACCAACCCTCGTTAGCATTTCGAGATAATCGACGCCGAAGGCCTTCAACGGATGAGGCCCAAAATTACGATGGTCGTGCGTGTGCACGTAAAGTGTTTGCTGGAAACACGTGACTAGCGCACTCATGGCCTGACAGAACGCCACCTCAAGTCGACGATCAACATCCCATTTCAGCTCGTTGTACTTGCGCTCCAACGCATCCATCGTGAGATCTGAACTTGCCTCCGCTGCTTTCACCAAACGCGTATGTAATCTTTCTAGCTCTTCACGCATCTGACGCACACCACCGCTCTTAAACCCGTATACATGCGCTGCAAAGGCCCCTACCGTCGTGGTGCCGTACATCCGGTGCTTATAAAACGGAGCATGTTCACTAGCACTCGTATCAATCGTCATGGACACTCTTTGCGTCTCTGTGCCACACATTGAGCCCTGCGATGACGAGTAACATCCATTGCTGGGTACTGCATGCTTCATTTCATCATCTGAGCAGCCTGACATTATAGCAGCTACAATATCCATTGCATCAGATACGCCAACATTTTTGTCGAGCCCGTAGATGCTCTGGATTTCTTCGTCAGTAATTCCCATCGCTACGATAGTTTCAGCCAGCTTCCGCTGCTCAGAAGGAACTGCTACACATTGACCTGAAGCTCCCTTGTTGACAATAGTCTCTGCAGAATCAAATGAGATAACACGCCGACGTAGCGCTTCAACAGGTTCAAGTGGTGGCTCTTCAGGCGACGAGGGTAAGATATCTTCTATGTCATTTTCATCATCATCTATGAATTGCACCGAATCAAGGTCGGCCTGTGGCCCACCCATGCTCGACTTTCCCGATAAGTGTAAAGGCGATGACGACACTAGCGTCCCAATAAATGAGTTTACAAGCCGAGCATAGCGTGCTGCGCTAGTTGGGTCACCAAATTGTACGTCCTTTTCTGATGTTGGCGCTGCATTGCCCACCGTTATCAATTGTTGATGAAGATTTAAAGCCAAAAAGCGTAGGTCTGCGTCTGCTTTCATCGTGCTTGGCTTAAACGTGAGGCCAGCGTGTTGAGTGGCCCCATAGCGTAAAATTGAGTCCTCCACCTCCGAAATGTATTGCTCCACGGTTTTCATAAGCTCCAGACGCCACTTCCGCTTTTTCCGTTCAATTACATCATCTTGGATCTGAATAATCATCTCGGAGAGCATTCCAATACTGTTTGCTGGTCTAACTCGATTCTCAAGGGTGAACGAGACACTCATTCCAGATGCGTCCGATTGAAGAGACTCCCGCATCTCAGATGTGTGATCGGTTTCGTTTTCTTCCACAACACTAAGCAATCTTGGAGAAGAAGGGATCACTGTCGGCAACGAATAGCCATCAACACCAGGAGTCGAAAGCTGGCTTAATGGAGTCGACGTACAGCTGTCATCGCCGTCCACAAGCGCAACCTCGCGCTTCAATGAATCAAGTTTCACCAACAAATCCGAAAGTATCAACTGAAGAAGTTGATATGGTACCTCCCACGTATACACACTTTCAATCAACTCTTCTTCCACCAGCATTTTGCCTTGACCGCGTCGAGACGTAGACGCAAGATTGATCATCTGCTGAGCTACCTCGGAATATGCCGAGTCATTGTGAGGCAAAGCATCCTCAGTATCGGTGTCTTCAACCCCGATATACATAAATGACCGAGTAATGCGCTCAAGCCCATCGTCAGACATCCCTGTTTGTAACCCTTTCACCTCTGCTTCGCAGCGAACAACAATCTCACCTGAAGATCGCGTCCGAGACAGGGGAGAGTACAACGGGAAAATAGATGCACGTCCAATAGCGGGTACTGCATCCGTCATAAATGACGATACTGGCACAAGCGGGTCGCCAACAAGCCACTGGCTGTTCAAGTCTTCTAGCGAGTTCGGATTTCGGACCGAGTACACTGAGGCGCGAAGCAGATCTTGCTGGCGCATTTCTACGGCCAGCATCATGTGAAAACACGGGTCTTCCGAATGCGAGATTTCGGTTCGACCAATCTCAGCTAGCACCGCGCCTGTCTCAGCATTCATCAAATGCAACACAACAAACGATGAGGCCTTCACCGACGACTTTGATGGCAACGTCAAATTAAAGCACTGAAACGATAACCACGCGCAGGGTGTAGGTGAAATCGGTCGTCTAAAGTTATCGTCGTAGATAGCTAGCTGTTTTGTATGTCCCTCATACTCGGCGGGTGAGCCAAACGCGCTGCTTGTCACATCGTTCTTGTCGATTAGTTGTTGTTCTTTGTTTCCGCCACCCAAATGATGTCGTACCACAAACTCCAACTGCCGTCTAGCACGATCCAGTACGCCATTCCCAAGACCCAGTGACAGCGGACTCGGTCGTCTCCCGACCGTCAAATACCCACCTAGTGGCGAGTTTGGCGGCACTACACCTTGAACCATCGTTACACTACCAGCTTTATTGACCAAATTCTTGGCTGCTACCAGTAGTGGTTGCAGCATCACTTCCTGTTCCAGCAATGGCGTCGTCTCGGACGTCACTCTCCCGTTGTTAAAGCTCAAGCTTCGTCTCGATGGAATTTCAAGTGTCGGTTCTACTTCCCACATAAGCACCAAAAAGAGTGCACATGGCACAATCTCCGGAATGGCGTAGCCTAACACGATACACACGTCTGCATTGTGAATATTTCCACAGCCTTGATGGGAAAATGGTCGTTGAATGTAAATAAGTGTCCGGAATAATAGCAGCACCGAACAAACGCCCATGACAAGCACCGTAAACCGAAGTGCACGTATAAGTTTCTTCTCAACGCGTTCTTCTAATCGACGTCGTAATCCGTCACCTGATGGCTTGAGCACGCGTTCAACACGAAAACGCATTTGCCATGTGGAATAGACAAGTCCCAAGGAACTTATAAAGCTTCCAGCAGCTATAAAAAGCACTGGAAGGACACTTGTATACAGTGTCGCACGATCAAGTCTTGTCTTTGCTGTGTGCCGAGCTTCAATGACTTCAGCTTCATGCAGGACAGAGAACCCCAGGACAATAATGTAAAACACACCATTAGCCAGGATAAACGTAATCCAAATCCGTTTTGAACGTCGTGAGATCTTGGGGTTGGTAATATCAAGCCATAGTAACGTCTGAAATAGCACAAGCGAGAAAAAGAGACACAAGGCAGTACGATTCAGTAGATTCCGTACAATACCTTGACTTAAGAAAGAGGCAGCACGAGTGATTGTAAAGAAAACCATTAGACGTTGGAATGTACTACGTTGAAAGATCGACACTTGACGCGATAAAGGCGAGAGTAACGATAACGCACGGCATGTTGAGACGAGTGCAAGTGTCAGATATAAAGCAACACATAAGAGTTCGAGTGCACATGATGCATGGGGAAGAAATACAAGACCATTGTTTACTTGGATACTGTCACTGTCGTTGTAGATGTGGCTGTTATGGTTGTTTCTAGCTGAAGATATGGCAGACATTGACGCGCATGGGCAGCGCGCAGTGCGGAAGAGGAAAAGAAACTGTTGGAAAATGCAAGATAGGGGGGAAATTTCAATAAACCAAGGGTGACGATTTTCAGAAATTTGACAAAAGGAAAGAATCGAAACAAAACGATCTGATTCGAAGGTGGGTGGAAAACGGAAATGTGGGTTTTTTTCGTCATGGCTACATTTTGTGTCAGTTTATTTTTAAAATATAAAATACAACTTCAACATGTCTTTTTGACATATGGATTTAGAGAATTAGCAGATTTATCTCTTGTTCGTCACCTGGGACGGGATGCAACGTCATTTCGCATTATCATTGATTTCTCGTACTGTCTTGAGCTTTTAGACGGAGGCAAATAAAGAGGTACGGCACATCCTTCCATTTGTGAAAGTGAAATGCCGCAATGCAACACGATTTTCGCATCGGATAATGGTTTTCAAGTGATAGATAGTACTTTCTGACTTGAATATAAGACATCTTCGAACTGTTGTCGCTTTCAACTTTGACGGTGACATTTCGTAAGAGAGGCGCCTGATACATGTTGTTGTCGCCGAAAGCGGTGTGTCTCGGTGTGGCAAAAAACATAAGACCAGTCTCAAGTTTGACGTGCTAATCAGATCGCTTCTTTATCGTGTAAATTTTCCCTAGAAATGTATTTATGTAGAGGACCGCTCCTGTTGTTGTCGTGTGTCCAATAGCATATAGCCCCAGCGGGTTGGCCACCTCGGCCGGAAATGACCGATGAGCGCCAAATTTTTCTTGAAGGGCAGACTCCATCGAAACTGGCAGCAGGTCCATCCCCTCTAGGTCCGTCAAATGCAAACTGTTTTCCACTCCACGTGTTCACCACCGCAAAGAAAAATTGACTTGCACACCATCACTATATTAATTCTACGCCACAATCCATCTCTGCAAGTCATCTTCAATTTACAGTTAAATTGCGCAAAGAATGACACTTTCTAGTGCCGTTTAAGCACCCAATTTGCAACGAGAAGAACTTGCTATAGTAGCGCGATAATGACCATCTTCATGGAGCAACGTTTCTCTACTGTTGTAATGTGATCCTCAACAATGCTACCTACCATATGTAAGAATTAACAAAAGTTTGGGGCGTTTGTCACTCTCTACAGCTTCTCCGTCCATATTGATCAATATTTTCGAGACCATTCAATGGCCAGCAAGACGTGCTCATGATGAGATTGTCTGAATAGCTTTTTGAGTGAGTGATTACCAAAAATGGTCGAGTGATTATCAACTCCATATACAGCCCGGAATGGTCTGGCCGCTTTCATACGGTGTCAAAGTCCCATGCACGTGTTTAACGTGTCTATACAAAGTAATTGCCGTCCACCACCACCGTGTTTACCAATACAGACAGCGGGGGCACCACAAAACAGATACATTTGCCAACCTACAGCATTGGGTGAGGCTTCTTATTTATATCCGTTGGAGCTTCAAACGTTTCATTTCTTCCAAGCTCTCACTGCTTCATGAACGTGAAAACACCAAGTGTAAATGATGCTCTCAGAAAAGTCGGTCGCTTTTGGTCCTGGAATGGTGTCACTTTCGTGCTTCAAGTAACAAACAACTTAATTGTATCTGGCCAAACTTGAAAAACAAATGCCCTCTTGACTTGTTTCAACCCATCAGAACACCATATAGTTGTAGTGTGCATAACACTCTATGAATCCAAACAATCCTTTCAACTACCATGAGGCATTCTCTGTTTATGTTATCGATGTAATGTTTGCTCGATGACATTGTTGTAAACATTATTTCTAGCACACGTAGTATGTTCAACTTGGTGGTTCAATGCATTCAAACGGATGAATCAATGGACCAGCAAAACTGCCGAGACTTCCGAATCTTGTCTGTATTTATACGGGTAAGATTAGGAAGTCTCGAAAAATAACAAACCTACCAGCTGACATGCCGCAAGCTGGGAGCATTATCATATCATAGTCTCACTGTGAAATTCACCAGGCAAACCGCAACGTCGTGCTTGCTCGTTCAGTAGGTGCACGGATTTTGTACCATGGGTGTACGTGAAGAGAGCAGCGATTTCTACAGCACCGCTTCCGCTTATACGAACGCGTTGCAGGAGTCCAGTTACAGCGACATGGAGCACTTTCACCCCGCTATGCCGTACAGATCAGCAGATGGTCGCCTCATCTTCGATAGCAGCGAGCTCTCAGCCATGGCGGGCAACAATCGTTTTGTAGCAGGCAACAAGTTTTTTAATTACCAGCAGTTTGGTGCACTGCGCGATGGCGGTGGTGTCAGCCTCTTTTCGAGTTCATATTATGGCTTGCTGTTCGCTACGGTGCAAAGCAGTACCATATACGCCGTGCTCAGATATTGCATGCGACCGACTCTTATGCACTCGCTGCTTCTGCAGCGATCCGAGAGCTCTATCGTGATTGAGTGCCTTCTGAGCACTCCTACGACGCTCAGTTTCTTCCTCGGTCTGCTGTCTGACGTTCTGCCCATCGGCGGATACCGTCGCAAGTCTTACATGATCACTGGCACCCTACTGAGCTTTTGCATGTGCATGGGGTTGACGATACTCTCCGCTACCGCAGACGTCAAAAAATCCCACAGAAGATCAACGCAGCCACTACATTATCTATTACATGGCTCTCATCATAGGTGCAACGTTTGGAACCATGCTCAGCAAGATTGCCACGGACGCCCGCGTCATTGAGCTGTCCCAACGCGAACCGCTTACCGCACGCGGTACTTTACAAATCAACTACTTGCTATTCCGTACTGGAACTGAGTGGATTGGACTCTGGTTGACCGCCGTTCTTGTTCGTTTCGACGATGACAACCGCAGCTCTACCTTGCGCATTGACCCTTTCTGGGCTTACGCCTCGCTGGCCATACTGAGTCTCGTGCCTGTTCCGTTTCTGTTGCGCAACTGCAACGAGCGCACGGTTCAAAACGAGGCTGGTCTGACATACGAACTTACAGCAGAAGAAGGCAGTATGGCAACGATCTCAATGACATCTTCTACAACGAGTGCTCGCATTGCTGCCTTCTTTCGAATGTGTCAACAGCGAGCCATGTGGCAGCTCGTACTGTTCTTGTGTATCCTCTTAGCAACAACTCGCTTTTACTTTGGTTCGGCGAACGCTGTCTTTGTCAGCATGGCCCGACTTAATCCGAACACTACACTCATAACCAATGCGCTCAAGTACGTGACCACTCTTACTTCCATGGTCATGTGGAAAATGTTTTGGTCCAACTCGTCTTGGCGGCAGTGTGTGTGCCTCGGTATCGCTATCATGGTTGTAACGGAGACCTTTCGTGCCATCATGATACTCTACGTACCGTCGATCCGTGGTCAGGCTTTTTACGATACCCTTGGCTGTATTCCAGGATTCACGGACGGGATCATTACTATTTTCTCGCTCATCCCAGCAACCGAGATTGCCGAGAACGGCTCGGAAGGTGCTACTCAGGGTATGCTATTGACATTTCGGAGTACCATCGCCATTGCCATGCGCACTCTCAGTAGTGGGTGGATGCCTGACGTGGCCCCTGTGAGTCCTAGTGATGGGAAAAATCGATTGGTATTGCTGCTTCTCATCTCATACGGTGTACACGCAATGGCTTTCTTCTCAGTCTTTCTGCTGCCCCGCCAGAAGTTGGATGCACAGCAATTGCGCGTTTACGGTGGCTACAGCAAACTCGCATGCGTTGCGATCTGGGCCATTTTCATTGTCTTTTTCGTCTACGCCATGGTCATGAACGTCACGGCCATGGTTGATATGGCAAGCAACTAGATCAGTGCTAGGAATGAATCGTAAGCTAGACGTAATACTTATATTTAAACAATAATATGAACCGTCATTTTTACATCTTCGACAAGACCTCCATACTTCGGGCACTATCGCTGAAATGTCACGACCGCACGTATCGATCCATCCATCTTTCCGATGCGACCAAAAAACGTAAAGCCTTGACACGAACACGATAACGATCACCAACATGCACGAAGTGGCCTCGTGTCCTATAGGGCAAAGTTGTGTATTGCCATTGAAACAAGTGTCGTCGGCACTGCGTCACAATCGCGCACAGCATCGTCAATGTGCATTAACCGCACTTGGATTGTGCTACGAGATAAACGTCAAGAAGGTTAAAGTCCGACTTGTCGAACCGTAATGAAGCCGACAAAGTACATACTCCGTATTCCTTTCCCAGCAACGCGGACCGATAAAGTGTTGATCTAGCGTCTGCCGACATAAGTCTTTTGCATTGCAATGAGCTGATGACAGCATTTTACGAGACTGCCGTCACCGTCGCAAAGTCCATTTGACTCATCCAGATAAGGCATGACACTGCAGCAGAGCAAATGAAGGGTCAAAGGTAACGGTTCTAACTGCACGATGCAAGTGTAACACTTCATCATTTTCATTTGCTTCAAACCGAGTGATCTCAGTTCATTCGTCCTCAAATACCTAGCGCTTCTTCAGGTAGATCCCTTTCTTCACGTCATCAAAAGTAGGATGTAGTGAAAGAGTAGGAAACAAATTTGCACGAGTTGAGCAAAGAGTGTCTCGAATCAATGTCGAAGCTTTCGAGCAAATTTGAAGGTAAGCTGCTAAATAAACGAACGACGCTAGTTCTACAACTCAGCACGATAACACCCAGCTTATCATTACATTTATGAATACTTAGCTACAAAGAAGACAACCTGTGGAAGAAAACCCATACAATCACAAGTAAAGACATGGAATAGGGCACTTGACTGGTTCTATAACAGTTCACGAACTGGTTCGTGCATCAATAGTCTTCAGATCGGTATTCCACACCAAGTTACCGCGATGGAAGTTCAGAATGCTCAGTATTCACCTTAATCGAATGTGTCAATCCTGCGCGACCTTGTGGCATTGTAGCACTTTGCTAGTAGGTTACCGGGTAGAGCAAATACCAGCTTTATCACTTGGCACTGCATATCCATTGTTGCAACCGTTGTTGGCTTTTGCCAGGCTTCATCAACAATCTCTCAAAGTGAAGAATGCTGAATTTCTCGAAAAGAGGCGTGATGAGATTGTCGATTGATTGACTGACGTAAGACCTGCTCTATGACTCATCGTCACTACAAACGTTGTGAGCATTCACGTGCAAGGCGTATAACGGATGTGATTGCTGCAATACCATCTCTACATCTGTATCGAGGTATACATCATGTTGTATACGCTCTTACGTCGTCGCGATTGTCTATAACCTGCGAGATTTCATCATAATTGATTCTTATGTTTTTTTCTCACGTCGGCGCAAAACATAGTACACAGAAATATGTTGATATTGTAATCTGTAATATATAACGAAACAGAGGTGCTAGAACCCTGCATCCTTCACATAACTATAGTGTAGCGCCATTTGCCCGACATTCTCTTGCTTACATAAGAAACACCATCTTCAAACTCATTTATTTGTCAACAATGAATGACATCGCCATACATCGCAACCCGATCTTGTACTATATCTAACTGCAGTACAAGATCCAGTTCAATGTATCGCAATGTCATACCGGTCACTTTGCATTCCCTTTGTGCTACGACCGATGCGTTAAAAACAAACTTACTCCGACGAGCAAATCGACTCTTCGAAGTCTCACATGATCACTAGCTTATCCTCGTCCTTGACACGCAAGCATGGAGCTGAGAACTGGCGGCTTTACTTCACGTTTGATGTCCAGCAAATGTAAGTAATTGGCCTGTAGCGGTGTTGACTTGCTAAGCACGAGATCTACCTGTGCCAATTGCTCCTTTGCTTGACGTAACTCCCCCGTTATAGCGTCGTACCGCTGCTGGTTGAAGTTTGACTTGACCATTTGCTTCCGAAGACGTCGGGTATATACGTAGTGATATATGTTCTCGTACTCGTATTCCTGGTTTGTAATACTCCACCACGCATAGCCGATAATGGAGACACCAAAACCTGTGAAATACGTCACTGGTTCCATAATATCCCACGAAAAGTGAATGAATGACAACCAGAAGTAAAGTCCAAAAGTTCCAACAAGCGACGTTGACAACCCGTACGCAATGATATTGGCTTGTCGCGTCGCAGTGAGCTCCAACTCCCGACGAAGATTGACAAGTGCCACATGTTCTGGTTCCAGCACCTGAATTTTCTCAAGCAGTGCTTCTCGCTGCTGCTGAAAGAGCTGCGACGAGAGTGGTGATAGTCCAATGGATTCCAAGTACGAGTCCAGAATACTACGTGGCTGTAGGAACACCGAGTGGATCAAGTCTTCATCGTTCGACTTGCCAAAGTAAAACACGACTCCTGACTGATGGAACGCCTGCAGTACCTCGGGTGCTTGTTTTTTCGGAATACCTCTCTCTTGGCACATGTGTATAAACTCTGGATAGCTAATTTTCCATTTGCCCATTCCCTCTAGATCTCTACGCAGCATAATGATAGCTGCTTTCTGTGCCACCGATCGAACATCCAAGTCTCCATCATCTGCGAGACTCTGGTATGCACTTCCAGTAAACACAGGGGCTCGAACAGACAGCACTTGATCATTCAACAGCAATTCAAAGTCATCCACGAGCACTTTTTCCAACGTATCTTCAAGATCAAATGCTTTTCCACTAGTGGATCGAATGGCTACACTTTGTACGGACTTATCCTCGGCTTCAATCTGAGCGATAATATCAGCGACCGTCGTTTCTAATATCGGATAAAATCCAAAAACAAACAGATAATCAAGCAAACAAGACATTTGTCAAGTCAAAATATAAAAAATATCCAGCTTTTATCTCTCGATCATTCATTACCAGGTGGGATACTAAAAACTCGTTCTTCATCAAAACCGTTTAGAGGCAGTGGCACTGCCAATGTACATGTCCCATCGTGATATTTCAGCTCAATTGCACGTCTTTTCCCATACTGAAGTGGAGACGAAATGGACAGGAACCGAACAAGAGGCACAAATGAACAAGATGGAGAAAATTGACGGCGTGAGAGCAGACGGAAGGAGGCGACACTTGTAACAAGACCATGATGCCACATTGTAAGGAGATTGACTGACTAATTATTAACTAGAACAAGTAAACCCTTTCTTTTCTAATACTATACAAACCTGACAAAGCTGTTGACCTGTTCGAATAAGTATTAAAACCACGTCGGAAAATATTAGAATATACAGGTTTTATGTGCTTGCCATAACCTCACAGGTTTGATTTAGACGGGTTGAAACGACACCATTAGCTTAGTAACACTAGAGGAAAATGGATATACGAAACATCTATGGGCTAGCCTTAATATGGAATGTTTATTATTTGATTCCATGCCTTGAAAGGATGTCTACACTCGTCCGATTCAGTCGCACACCACTTGCTTCTTCCTCCTCCTACTCGAAAAGTCATGCACAATCCCCTTCTTCGATCGGCTGTCTGAAATGCAATTTTCTTCGTTGCGCTCGTTCCTCCCGCAGCGCCACGGTGCGTGACGCCTTTTCCTAACTAAGCGCAAAGCATCACGCAATAATTACTTCTACATGAACGCGTCCTCGTCAAAATCATCATCGTCGTCAAACTCGTAGTCCATCTCCATAAAGTCCACCTTCCATCGGAGAATACCGCCAATGCCACCAAAACCCTGACAAAACTGTGAGCCTTCTTGCGAACGAGCCGTGACAAACTCCAACGTCGTGCCAAACTGCTTGTAGTTGTTAGCAAACCATTCCACCAAAGGCGTACGCTCCACAGTTTCTAGCTTCGCGCCTGTTTCCGAGTCTAAAAAGTTCGAGTCCACCGTCTCCTCGGACGGCGACAGAATCTTCACCGACTCGGTTCCAGTGGCCTCGTTACGGAGTACATAGCGGTGGTGCGGCAGATCTTCCCACAGGATCAGCGTCTCTACGGCACCCAGGTCAAGCGCCTTCATCGTGTCACTCACACCAAAGCAGTATTTGCCCGAATCCTGCGCAATCTCCTCCATGTAGCTAACAATGAGTTTCTTCTCCTGAACAAACTTGACGTTAGTGAGTGTCTCAGCAGCTAGCTCAATGGCCTGGTTGAATCCATTCTCACCACCATACGACACATCCACAACTTTGACTACAATGGCTGCTAGTCGCTTATCAAACAGGTCACTACCGTTCAGTTCATTCTTAAAATCAGCCGAACCTGCTAGCACAAGATTTGAAACATTGGGCTGATCGTTCGTGATAAACATTTGCGTGGCAGTTTCCGCCACCTTGCGAACATAATTATGACGCTTTTCCAAACGCAGTCGTGCAAAACGCAATGCAGACTGACCACCACGACCATGTTTCTTTGGTAAATCTACCGAAAACTTGTGTAAAACTTCACGATTACTGCCCGATACGGCACCATAGAGCGCTCCATTTCCGTCCATGACAATAAAACCAAAACGATCATTATCCTGTAATAATTCACCCAATGCTTCCGTATGAAATTTATTATCACACATATAGAGTGACGTATTAATCGGTCGAAACGGTTCAAAATCAATATTCACACGCTTTTCTTTGCCTTCATCCGTAATAATCGTACCACAATAGATAATTAATCCATTCGGTGGACACTTGTTGTATAATTTTAAACGTTGTTGTGTTGACGTAATCGCTCCCAAGACGGATAAACGATTCACACGTGACTTAATATTTGAAGCTGTACCCATTTCATCCGACAACATTTTTGCAACCAATGGAATTTGCTGCTTGGGTGGAATAATAAGAGAAATCATACTCGTACCATTACTACTCAATAGATAGAGATAGATAGGATAACGTAATCACAGTCATATAGTCAGTCAGTTAGTCACTAGATAGATAGATACAAGGTTATGGATTGATTACTCACCCTCGTGCTGCTTGAAGAGATTTAATCAATTTCTTTACTTTAAACAGTTCCACTTGATCATCAGCAGAATTAGGAGGAGTTGACATGATTAATAAAGAAGAAGAAGAAGAAGAAGAAACTATAGAAGAGTGGAAGAAGGAAGAGGAGAGGGAAGAGTGGGGGGGAGGGGTGGAGATCTCTACGGTCGGCTGTCTAATGTCGGGTCTACTTGTGGGTTTTCTATGAAGTCCGTCCGTTACCAGCCAATTTGAGAGCGAGAGAGGAACGTTGCTGTCCAATCAGCTAACATTTGTAAAATTACAAAATTGACTTGAGAGGTGAATTGAATGAATTGGGCGCATGGAAAAAAAGACAATTCATTGACAAAACGTGTGTATAGATTAATCGATACATGTGACCACAATAACAACAACAATATCTGGTTGAATCAATCAAAAATTGATCAATTGGTTGGCTGCTATGAGAGATGCAAGTTAATTGCATTGCCAATTGATTCTTAGATCATATCACTGTCTTCATCACTATCGTCGAGATCAATCATGAGTGAATCCACTTCTTTTGTCAATTGGTTTAACCCCGTCAGTTCTTCCAAAAACGTATCGGAATTACACGCCTTCTCAAGCAAACCGAGGCTATCCGTACCATAAGCATCCAGGACTTTTGAACTGCATGCAATGCACTTGTCAAACGCTTCACCGGTAATCACCATGCTTTGAAACGCATTCAAGAATCCACGAAGCTGATGTGGAATATAGCCCATTGAGACACTATCATTGCTTGGCTTGTCAGCACCGACAGACTGTTGTTGAGGCGAATGTAAAACAGCTACAACAAGTTCCACTGCCGTTGCGGCAGCAATCGGAGCAAGACCTGGTCGAGTCACTGTGCACATTTGATCCAGCGTGCGATCCTTCAGTGAGTCACGAGGACTCACGACATCATTGCAGAAATAGCAACCTAGCGATGGTGTTGTTGCATCACCATTCTCCTGCTGGTCAGGACGGACACCATGACGCATCACTAGGTAGCTGTCGAAACCAAGTGCTGTATTCAGCAAAAGTTTTTTTTGCGACGTGGCGATCACGGTTGGTAGCCATCGACTCTCACGCGAATCTGTTCCCAAGAAGACGACATCGTGCGATGCAATCAGCTGCTCGAGCGTCTCCAGACCCGTTTTGGCGTCCTCTATCAATTGAGGACTGCTCAATGCATGGCCTGCCATTGGAATCGTAAGATGCACGGCCTGAGCATTCACAAGTGGAAAAATACGCTTTAACGCCCTAGCTGCGCACTCGCCTTTAGGCTTTCCGACGTCTTGGAACTCGAAAAGAGGTTGACGCACAGGATTAGAATGGCTCACCGTGGAGTTATCGACAAAGGTGATGTTGCGAAAAACCCCATGCAAGCAAACTTCGAGCCGTGTAACAACCTAATGTCCCAGCTCCCAGTAGCAAACACTTGGTTTGCACGAGCAGGTCCAAGTCGAGAGACGGCAGCTGGCGCCATCGCATTAGCTTCAGATTCAAGTCCACCGACGTGTTTGCTAGCTGAATGGGATCTAAGATACTGCCAAGCTCCATTATTCGCGGACCCATTTTGCCATGAGCATTGGCTTCCCAACCTATAACGCGTACATCTTGCCGTGACCGACCGTTTGCCATGAACGTCTGATTGCTTCGTACCTCAAACACCACAGAGTTCTTCCATACAAAATCATCAGGTACTTCCGTAAACTGATGGACATGCTCACGAAAAGAGATGATTTTCATCGACCTCGAACAATCCACTTTCTCCGTTGGTAACGCAGTTAGTAGCGCTAGAAAGTTGCGCAGAGGCCATCCAGGATTAGTCTTTAGTGGGCAAGGATCAACATATCCAAAGATTGTCTCAACCACATCATCCAATCTATGATCAGCTGCTCTCCACTCGTGAACATTCAAAACTCTCACGATCTCTTCGCTATTCGCACTTACATCCAGACGCTCTACAACGAAAAACGGCGCAAAGTTGCCGTTTACCGTTTCTGACTCACTGCTCACATGACGCATCCTGAGCAGACCACGTAGTGTATGAATCCGTTCTTCTTCAGACAACACCAAATCCACTGATGCCGGTGGAGTTCGATACTGAAACGATGTAGGCGGGATCAATGCCGGGAATCCAAACCAGTACAAGAACGAATGTTTCTTCAAATCGGCAAAAGTGACGAGCACAAAGGTGTTCAAACAATCCAGCAACATGTCGTTCGTCCCATGAGTATCTAAAATTATATCCAAGATCTGATCTCCAGCAGCTCGTAGCAACGCGGTTTTATCCAGCTTTTTAAAAGCCTAACACAAGATATGACATATGAATCAGATATTCATACACACACTCTCTTTCTCTCTTTCTTCAATCCATCACACAATCAATCACCTCTAGAGTATTCGTATTGTAAAGTAATCCAGGAGCTTGCCATTCATATCGAGCACGATCCGTGTCTCTATGAAGAAATATGCAAAAATCTGATAAGAAGACGAAGAGAAGGATCATACGAGAATCAGATTAGAGAGAGAAAAAAAACCTCATTGATACCTCGTATCTGCATCCTTCTGAGTCTCGAGATTTTCACTCTTAAATGCGCTCTCATCAACTGTAAAACGTGCTGGTACATTCATTGATCTTCCAGGAGTAAAATAACCTTTTATTCCCTATATAAACATCGCATGAATGAATGCTTCTTGTTCTTGTTTATATTACATGAAATTCAATCGAAATTTCCATCACCTGCGCCTCGTCATTGAGCTGAAACGTATTAAGCTTAAGATATGTAAGTTTCTGCCAGAAAGACACGTCGGGTGCGCTATTCCATGGCTGAAACTTTAGTACTTGCCACTCATTTACGTCGTTGGTCATTGAGAATGATTGTCTGAGTCTAAAACCTTACGACGAATCAGATTGTGTAACAGACGATCACGAAGGAGCGTTTTATTTTTCTTTTGTCGCGTTTTAGACATACAAAGGAGTGTTTTAATCGCAATGCAGGGTACGTTTTAGCTGCGTTTTGTGGATACTGTTGCAATGGTAAAATCGCACTGCTATTACTTACGCAGGTAATTCATTATTGCAGTATATGATTGTGATATCTAATAATAAAACAATGACACAGGCCAATGAGGTCAATTGACGTATTTCTTGGAAGTGGAATATCGGCTGCATCAATCAGGACGAGCAATTGTATTTGACACGAACTGCGACAAACAGCTCATTGAATGCAAGGTCCGTACGAGTGGCAATGGTCGAAGCAAAGGACGTACCGAACCACGTAAGGTGTGTGAGCTCCCGAAGGCCACACCATACATCCTGGAATCTATACATATCACTTGTTCAATACGGTGCGTCAGGTGTAATTTCTCATCCTGGAGAACGCATTGGACAAAAGCAAGTAAGTAGTATACATAAACGAAATGTAAATATGGTAATCTACTTGCAATGAATGGATTGTTGATCTGTAAAGTTGTTATTGAACATACAAAGTCGTATCTAAACCTTGGAGAACACAAAGGTGATCTCTTCGTGACTGCTTTAATATTGTCGCTTGTTCTTCAACGTGCAACAATCGTGTCATTATAGCAACAACATTTGGCTTGAGCTTCTTGGTCTAGCTCTACAGCTTAGCGGCGACGCTTAAAGCAACCATGACGTGAACGCGACCCACCTTGTTGTACCATGACTGGTTCCACGTAGACAACACGTTGCGACGAACGAGGACGACGATTGTTATAGCGACGGTCATTGCCACCTCCACCACAGCAGCAACACGTAGTCAATGAACCACATAGGAAGCAACACAGGCCACCGTCATCACACGGGATACAAATAGGGATGCACATGGTTGAAAAGTGGGTAGGATTTCAGTTAGAGAGCTTGTTGCACAATATTCTGCAGTTCAAGAGCTTTTTTTTCCAATGTGGTGGTAAATTGAGAAATGAGGCTCTAATGAATTGTTCTTTTCGTGCTGTCTGTCCCACGTTTGTTGTCCTGTTCAGCTTCTAGATAGAGACAGACGACTCTTTGATTTTTTGAAAAAGAAAGAAAAAAATCAACTGTTTTCTTTTGTCTCAATGATGGGAAGATAATAAATAATATCCAGACAGACAGGGTATGTGCGCCACATGACGTGAAAATACCGGTACAAAACCTAGCATGCCTCCACCTCTAGTTGAAGTGATAGTTTAGATTTCTTTTCTCGTCTAATATGTCAGCAACGTAATACAATCGAACAATATCATGTGCTTCGATTGCATCACTAGTAGATGAATGAATTGATTGTTGTATGTAGTATCCTTGATTAATATTGATAAAGAATTAGCTCGACGTGTAAAAAAGCAATAGAAAATCTACACGTTTCTTTCCTGTATCAATCAATACGCTCTCAGTTCCTTTTGTTTTTCTTACAACAATTCAAACAAAACTGGCGCTTGATTATCTTGAACAAAGGAAGGCGTTTGCCTTCCTTGTACCGAAACAAATGATTCATAGGAGGTCTCAATGGCAACAACACCTAGAGCGAGAAAACGAGGTCATAGATAACGTCTTTGAGGCGCAAATGCGTGCAAGAATGAGGCGACAAAGTCTAGAAAAGAAAGTGGAAATCAAACACGTTCATGAAGTTGAAACTGATTGTATGACGCTCGACTTGGATAGTGTTCGATCGATAGGAACGTGTCACGCGCATGGTAGATTAGATGACAAGGATATGCATACAAGGACCTTAGTACAGCAGCAGTCAAGGGAATGGCGTCCAGACTCAACTCAAGAAGATTCTGCCAATTCTTTGTCGTCCGATGAGGGTGGAAAGATACTTCCAATACCTACAACGAACAAACACAAGAGCAGATCACGTAACGATCTCGTGCTAAAGATGCTTGAGCCATTGACACAGGAGGCTACATTTCGACTGGAAAGACTTGGAGGCTTTGATTTGTCTCGGACAGTACCAAGTTTTGCCTACCGAGTGTTTCGAGATGACGAAACTAACAACTATAGTACAAATGCAACGGAAGGGAGTACGGGAGTGTATCGACTTCCACGACTGCTGCATAACTCCAGAGTGAACCATTTGCGTCGACCGACATACTGACGGAATTGTGGAACCAGTACAATGCAAAGCATAGACGCTATGCAATCAATCACACATCTTGGCATAAGCTGGCTGAAAACTTGAAACAAGGTCGAATTAACAACTTACATGGTCGCGCGTTTTCCTCCCCACCAACGAAATATCTCCTGGCCAACTAACTCAAAGGGATAAGCGGAATTAGTATTCGATCAATTCTCCGTATTGCGGTGCAGCTTTTGTCCAAAATGCTTTAGTCGCTGTGATTGAGACTAGGAGATATTTGAAGAACACGACAAGCTAGTCCAGGCTTGTACTGTATCAGTGGCAAAGCAATTACAAAAAGAGAACATCAATGGACAATGACGAGGACTGAGGCCCGTGAGATTCTCGGCCCAAAGGTTTCACAGCACAACAGTCCAAATGTGGATCGTCCGATCAGATTGACAACCTTTTTCATTACGCAGTAACTAAAGTTGTGCAGTGTATGTATAGTTCCAACTCTAAGTGTCTTCCATTTTCTTCATACATGAATCATTTTCAGAATGACAATGAGATTCTAGAGCCAGGTCTTGATTGGGCTCATTAACAACGTTCCCGACGTTATCCTGTATCGTCGTCAATACCCCCGAATTGTCGTTAATGCTTGTATCTACACTCTATCGTAGTAACCACCATTCGGGTATCCACGTGGCTGAGTTCCTGGTTGAACGACAACGGGGTTCACGTAGACAACGCGGTCCTGCGACGGCGCATGGCGACGACGATCATGATGACGTCGATCGTCACCTTTGCAGCAGCAGCATAAAGCAGTCAGCGATCCACAAAGACAGCAGCAACAATCGTCATCACAGCAACAGCACATTAAAAGTATTCAAATGTCTTAAGTTTATCGAGGTAATTAATCTGGAAGAACACCAAGACAGCGATACCGACGAGGAAGTTAGTTACTTGACTGGGGTCTGAGGTTTTAGCACTGTCCAACGGTCTTGCTTATGACCACAGTCAACCAAACCAAACTGTACGTTATAAAATCAAAGGTAAAAAGAAAAGACATACTGTGACTTCCTTCGATTCGGAGCAGACATACCGATAAGTATCGACATTTTGAATAGTATTTTCGATTTTATAAAAATAGGTTTATGCTTAGGGTATGTGACATGTGCATAGCTGTATAATACGAACGGAAAAGCTGCTATTTATGGAATAATGGTAAGATGAAACTTGAAAATATATTCGAATTTCGTTTTGTCATATTAGAAATCATACTTTTCGATATTTCTGATTCCGTCGACGTAAATATCACCATAAGAATCTATAAAATACAATTATTTTCTGAATATGGGTCGATGATAATGATATATCTGACCTGGGACGTAAGAGCGCATATAACATGATATCGATCGATAGCGCTATTAAAATGGTATTGCAACTGTCATACCCGCTAGATACCGTATGCCTGAAGGCCCACGAAGCTATTGGCTTTGTGCTGGCTGAGCCTGTACACAGCTGTGTAAGTGTTATTGATTATAGTCCATAATATTGTTCTATGAAATATATTTTAACTAATAATAGAAAATATATGACTAGCCAATTAATTGATATTTTATTTATGTATTGTGATTAATTGTAATTATTGCAATTAATTGAATAATTGCGATTGTTGCGATTAATTGTGCTTGGATAATGTAGGAATCATTGCCATCATTTCGAGCAAGAATTATGATGGATATGCAGTTGTTGCATTAGATGGAGTGGGAATTGTACGTGGTTGTGTAAAATTAATGAGGTCTCATGCTATGTTATTGTTTACTACTACAAAATATACACTTGATGACTGCATGTAATTTATTGTATGCTGCAGTTTCCTGTGGTCGAACGCATTACAGCGGAAAGAATACCAACTAGAACATTAAAGACTGGACAAGTGGCGTGCATTACGACGGGATCTCCTGTTCCGGACGGGGCTGATGCTGTTGTAAAGATTGAAAATACGAGGAGTGTTGATGGTAGGGAGATCGAAAACGAAGTGACGGTGAATATCTTAAGGTCTGTAAAGATAGGCGAGAATATTCGTCCCGTTGGGTCAGACATCCGCTCTGGAGAGTTGCTCGTGGATGCGCATGAGAGATTACATATAAAGCAGAAGATAATATTGTTTTAACGATAAAGAGGCTAGTCACAGATAAAGCGTTCAAATCAGCGTAGAAAGTATAAAGACAGCGATATCGATCAGCTTCGTGCATATTTAGATAGAGTTGACTCCGACACCATAACTATGATAAGGAATATTGATGACATCTTGGAAATGAGGAGAACATAGTCAATAGACATGCCAGTTTAACGCATCACTATTAACATCTGTCTGGCTGCCTCAGGATACCAAGAAAACCTACGAAATAAATACATGTTGTTTCTTCAAGTATAAAACATGGTTCATTTTGTTTGCGTGTTCTTAGAGAATGATAATGAGAAAGCTCATATAGAAAGTAATACAAGCTTTAGAGGAGGCTTCTAGATGCAGAAGAGGACGATGCAATAAACATTTTATTCCATCTGGTAGCTAAGAAAAAGCAGCACAGCCAAAGGCTACACGACAAGAAAAGTTACGACGACCATCGAGTTTTATCTAAGACCTTCATGGCGTTTCCAGTCATGTACAATATCTTCCCTCTCTCTCCTGCCACGTATATGACACCTCTTGCAGCTATCAAATGCAAAGCTGGACGAAAGTCTCGCAGCTCCCAAAGCTTGTAATGTTCATGTCTTAAAGTGGAACCACAACCAGTGTGTGCAGATAAGCACGTTAATGATACGCTGGATTGAAGCTAGACACTATGCTTATGCTACACGCTTAATGACCTAACGTCAAGGACAATCGAGCTTATGTTCTTATAGGTTGATGCTAATGACCGAAACCGGCAACGCTGTTGATGTGACGCTACAGCTGAATTTTGTGTAAGCAAGACAGGTCTTGGTAGGACATACAATGAGTAGCTCATAGCTCTTGTTACCAGTCGTAAGAACGTTTTGTAGTGAACTTACCTGTTGGTCTTTATCCCTAGCCTAAAGCCTTCCCTGAGAGCTTCGAGCACTCCAAGTCTGGTGAGGATGAAAGGAAGGATACAAATACAAAGTTGTCCTGGCATCTCAGCCTTCGTTCTCACCAAATGACCGTTGTGTGCATGACCATCGGGCTTGGCACCTACGCGTCATGCATGATACAGTGCTGTCAAAAGTACTATAGCATTTATAAGAAAGAAGAGTAGCGTCACTATAGCAAGAACATATTTGATAGCATACATCCTGCAATGAAAGCAAATTGAGAACTGCTTAAGCTTATCGGTTTGCTATTCGTATAGCAGCGAAGTTATAAGACGCTTCAAGCTCATTCTGTGTGGTCTTAACAACTGGAACTCTTGTGGAAACGCATACATGTGTAAACCTCTCAAGTGCGTGGCGCGTCAAGTGAAATACGACGACCCGATGTCCTTGTTTCTGACTAAGGCTTCAATTTTGCCGGCTTCCATGGCAAGAGAACAACGCCTTGCAACCGTCCTGAAGGCTTTGCTGAAAGTTACAAAAGGCAAGGCAATGCAGCTGGAATGGATGTGTGAGGTGGTAAAGGGTCTATCAAGGTATCATGATGAAGTGCTCGTGCTGCTGGCGGACGACGTGTTTACAGATTGGGAGTAATGATTATTGCGATCACCAAGGGAGCTTCGATTACATCAAGCCTCTAGGCGAGATCTACAACTGTGGTTTTGTGCGCATGAATGTGATAGTGAAAACCTTGTATCTACTGATTAATCACTCGCACGATTTGCAGACATTGCCACACTGTAACAGCAATAGCACAGTTTGAGATGAAGAAGCATTTTTGCTTGTCCCTGATACGCGGTACGACCCCCGCGTACCAAGGCAACGTTGACGACATCCTAGTTACCACAAACTAGTGCTCCTGCTCACCAATATGGTGGCTACTACTGAGCAAAGTTAGCCTGAACGCACAAACTAGATTCCGACCCATGGGCTTCACACTTTTCAAATTCTTCAAGGCTAAGCAAAGCAATTTCAATACGACCGAGTGTATCGACGTGAAGCTTGCATTTGCTAGTACCTTAGTTAAACGCGACATGAGCCATAAGACTTTCGACTGATCATAACGTCGGTCTCATAACGTTAAGCATTAATATACACGGCAAATAATGCGTTTTGCACCATTCCTGTACGACTGGGTTTCAGTATCTAGTCAGCTTGAAAAGCATGGCGTCAACGATATCTTTGCTGCAGTCCGTTGAGATACAGTAGGATGTTCTGGGATCTATATCAAATCAAATGAGGGAAGAAGTAGGCTACTCAAACTGTAAGAAAACATCGAGGAGATCACGAAATATGAAGCAGCTAAGCCGAAAGTATTCTCCGACCTCAGAAGACTGCGTTGAATCACAGAATTTGCATCACCCCGAGCAAACACCGCGTCGTTGAACAGCTGACTGCTACGCAAATGAAATTAGTATCGCCATCTGCTCGTTGACACAACGAGTTACATCCTGCAAAGATTGCAATTTACTAACTTACTACGCGCAATGTACTCACGTGACGCACAAGACTGAAATTTGCATACTCAGCTCATGGCACCAAGTAATGACAATAGTGGTGGCCCCTAAACTACATTGCGGAAAGGAAGACACTAAGGAAAAACAATGTTGAAGTAAAGTGGTTTGATGATTCCTTCGCGTTGCACCCTGCACCCTGTATCACGTCACTATGCTTTGACTCGGATCGCTTCCAAGAATATGCCCCCAATCCAGCTGCTTTTCGCGACACCGCTGTAGTGCCAGACGCCCCAATACCTCTTGGTCCCCCATAGCCGTTTCACGCTACTTGTTACATCGTGTTCAAGCTCTGTCAACAATATTCGACAAACGACAGTTACTGTGATTCAAGATTGCTACTGTCAATATCCATATTAAAAGTTATTGCAGTCAGGAGAAACAACGTCAATGACCGTTGGCTTGGTTTGTTCTTATTTCATAATACTAAATCGCATCAGTAGCATCTACAAAATTACTATAAAGGTCTAAATTTCTTATTACATATGCGACCTACATTTTAGGCTATGTCCATATGAGCTATTATGGGACAGGTACAGTCTTCTCGTCAGCCTCATGTTCTTTATAACTAGCACTTACTCCAGCATAAATAAGCCATGTCGTGTGTTTTGAAAAAGTTTAGTCCTGGCCATGTGAATCATCGACCTACCAGCTGTTGACACTGAATGTTTTCTTCTTCTTCTTGCCTAACAGTATCGGTGCAATACCAAAATCAAGTGTTAGTCATAACTGTGCACCCCGGTACACTCCAAATCGAGAAAGAGTGCGGCAGAAGAAGGAGACGAGCCTTTTTGTTCCCCTCTCTCTCAGTTCCCTCTCTCTTTCTCTCTCTCTCACTCACTTCCTTCACTTACACGCAATATTACTAATTGATTGATTTTTGCTATAAGACTCGATCGATTCTTTTCTTTTACAGGAAAAAAAGTGTCAGATTTTAAGCATTAAATTATGACGCAGGTAAATACATTCATCTCTGTCTCTCGATTTCTTGTTTCTAATGGAGAAATTAAAATGGTTGTTATGACAAAATACTGTACTTATTCTACAGAGTCTCGTGTTTATCGAGCAAGTACCTTCGTATGTGTATCAAAATATGACTTTTCATGCTACTGTCGAGTTAGTGGATGATCAAAAGACTAAACTTATGGGGTACGTTAGCTCCCCTCTCTCTCTCGCTCTCTTCTTTTTTTTCATATTTTTTTATATATAAGCAACCGTTAGTATTCTTTTTCTCTTGTTTTTACTAATTAAAGTGTTTAAATCAAATGGTTTTACTTGTCCTGCGTGTGTTTTTCTAGTGTCCATAAGGCACTTCAAGTGTCCTTGCGCTTTAATGACACATATGACCTCGTGGATCCACAAGATGCTGTTCTTCAATTAGCGTCTGACGTCTATATTGATCCGAATACAGGACTTGCATTACTATCCATGAGTTTACATACACTCACAGCTACCTGTGATGGTCGCAATTTTTGTCTAGAAGTTGGTAGTACTGACGCAACTATTGAGTCGATTTTATCAACTTCTGTGAACATTGTCAAGGAGAAACTAAAGGTCGTCACGCAACCTCTAGACGTCTGGTTCAAGGATGAAGGAGGACGTGAGAAATGCATGACCGTAGCCTTGACACTGATCCCTGCACCTGGTGCTTATTTGGAAGACCGTGTCGTGCCACTAGACGTTCGGTTATTGTACGAGTCTGGCAATACAGTACTGAATCAGAGCATTTTAAGGCTATTTCCTGACATGAGACCCAATATGATTCATGGTCACGTGACAATTTCATTCCGAATTGATGACGTCTCAAAGAATCACCAGGGCCAGTCGTTTGTGCTGGAAATTGGACCAGAACAACAGGATGGCAGCTCCATGTTTCAAGATATTGCACCAACACGTACGTCGGCGATTGCTATTCGATCGAAACGTAACAAAAGAAAACTATATGCGCAAGCGGCGGCAGCGGTGGCTGCAGCTTCTGGAGTTTATAGCATGCGTGCTTCACCTCGAAGCGTTGCAAGTACGCCTCGCGCGCCTTATATGGGTATGAGTGGAGCTCAAAATTTTCCACACGAAATGAACGGAGGTGGGTTTACCATGGAGACACATCCGCAACGCGCTCGCAAGTACATGGCTACTAGCAGCGGCGTAGGATACGACATGATGCAGCTGCAGCCGCCACAACAAATGGCCTCGATGTCCTGGAGCAGTCACTCGATGCCGCCCAATGCCAGTGTTGTGTCTCCAGTTCCGCAGCAGATACCACAGACTCAGCAGGCTTCTGTCCAGAGCTTAGGTGGCGAAGCTAATACCAGTCCTGGAGCGATTGAGTGGACGCTCGGTGGCTTTGAGATCCATCCCGATGGCTCGATGAACACTGCACGACCAATCTATCGCTGCCCACACTGTCGGCGGCTAAATGGTGTTGACATGCTAGCGGCGGGCCCCGCAGTTTCGCACAGTCCGCAGTGCGTGTTCTCTCCCAACAGTAGTAATGGAAATATGCTGTACCGTTCTCAGAAGGACGGGGCACAAATGCAGCAGAGTGAGTACGCAGCTTGCCAGCAGTTGCCTGAACAGAGTATAAGTATGAGCGCGCCTCTTACTTCCAGCGCAAACAGCTACGGTAGCAGCGCTATGGCCGGTTCTTCGTCGCTGAATGTGCAACGAAATACTGTTAATATTGCGTTAAAAGCGGAGGACGAATCGCCCAAAGCGTTGACTGCTTTTGCAACGTCGGCAGCTCAGCGGCCTTCCATGACAATATCTCCGTACACGAATAAGGCTATGACTGAAGGGAGTGTGCTCGGGGACAGTGGACAAAAGCAGGGATCTGCATCGGGAATCGGTAATTTGTTTGAAAGCAATGCATTTCACAACCAAATGGAGATGATAGGTAGCAACAGTACTGAGAAGCTGTTTTCAAACAAGAACACCTCCGTAGAGGATCACCCGGCCTTTGACCCGCAACAACAGCAATCTCAAAACTACCGTCAGGACACGAGCTCTTCTTTTGGAGGTGTCATTGGTACGTCTTTCTTTAGCGAAATGACCAATATGGGCATCAACCTCGACCGTTGCGACAAGGGCGAGCCTGAATTGCTAAGAGAGTTTGATCATCTTGGAAGTTGTGGTGCCACCGAGGCACCTAATGGTGAAGATCAAGTGTTTTACATTCTGGCTCGGATGTACACGGATGCGCAAGAGCAGAAGCTTGGGCTCCCAGCTTTTGATCAGTTTCAACGCATGGTAGGGGGTCATGTTGTGAGTGATGGAAGTGGCATTGATTCTGATACTCTTTTTTTCGCTTTTTGCTTTGCTTTGTTCTGGTGTAGCTTGGATTCTACAGCGAAGCTCAAGATGACGTTCAGACCCAGGTGGTTTTTCATCCACTGCGGGACATTTGCTTGTCTGTAGACGAATGTGAAAAAATAACGTCTCAATTCGTCGACGAACTGGACCGTGACTCTCAGGCCGTGCATTCCTTGCCCAAGTATCAACACAACCTCATTATGTTACGTGAGGACGCACTTATGTTTTACTGGAGCCAGTCGTTTGTATAAAGCGGTGCGACTATTGATAGAACAAGAATAAGAGCCGTGACAACAAGCAAAAAAGCAGCCGATTACAAGCAAGCGTCGTTGTGTGTGTGTGTTGTTACAAAGGGCGAGAAAGAAAATATGACGAATGAAGTGAGTTTCTGTAGTAGCAAGAGAAACACCTATTTGTTGTAGGTAGAGAGATAGGTAGTAAAATGTCATGTATACGAGAAAGACATGTGTGTGTGAGACAGTAGTAGTTTGTTTTGTATCGTATAAAAAAAGAATTGTACTAGTGAATCGTGTCAAGTCCATGCAATTCATTTGAATTGATGAATACTTACTATGCGACTCATTCACCATCATCCTCTATTATATCATATCTAGCCTAACTATCCTATCTTTTCTCTTATTTTACGTATTGTACATGAATCCTTTAGAACCAAACATTCTCGAATCCTCACTATTACAAAAGCTGCTTATAACAAGAAGAAGAAGAGACTCATTTTTCTCATTTATTCATTTCATTCACCTTTTGTCTGTTATCTACCAATAATGTCGGAGACAAAAGCATTATGGGCACCTGTGAAATGGGCACAACGAAAGGACGCACTGTATGTAACGGTGGATTTACCAGATGTTAAGGATGAAAAGGTGACACTTGATAGCAAAAATCTTACATTTAAGTACGTATTTTTTGATTTTGTACCCATTTCTATTGATGATAGATAGAGAGAGATAGAAGATAGAGAGATAGAGATAGAGATAGAGAGAGAGATAGAGAGAGACTAACATGATAATGATGTGGATACAATGCTATTGTGTCTCTATGTTTGTATTCGTTTTGACAGGGGTATGAGCAATGGTAAATTGTATGAAGTATCTTTGGATTTTTTCAAGGACGTGGATGCGGAAGCAAAGGACAGTATTTGGGCAAAAACGGATCGTAATGTGCATTTTCATATTGTCAAGAAGAATCAAGAGGAGGAGTTTTGGCCACGTTTATTGGCTGATAAACATCTTGAAAAGACCAATGTGAAAATTGATTGGACGAAATTTGTGGATGAAGATGAAGACGAAGAACAAAGTGGTTTTGACATGAGTGCATTGAATGGTGGTGGTGGATTTGACATTAACCAGATGATGGCAGCACAAAATGCTGCTGGTATGATGGGGGAGGGCAGTGAAAGTGATGACGATGATGAAGAACTGCCGGATCTGGATTCGAACGACAAGTAGATGGACGTCTTTTTGCAGCAAGCAGCACGTGACGACCAAAAGAGAGAGAAAGAGAAAAGTTGTTTGTCTCCTTTTCTTCTTTTATCTAGGTCTAGGAGCTAAAGGACATTGTCACTTGACTGTGTTTTTGTGACCCGTTCGCTTTGTTGTGCTGGTTTTTTTTGCATAACGTGCAGAGAAATACATTGCACATGTTGTGACAGTGGTTGCTTGGTTTTTACATCTTGTTGCTATGTCATTATTCATTTGTAGACAAGGTAGTGTAAATTGTATGCAAGAAGATGAAGCATTTGAAACTTGAATTGTAAGATACTTCATTTCTCAACTGTAAGTTGATGTTAGTGATGACAGGAACGCTACGTGACATAATGATAATGTGGAGGCCGTATGATGCCTTGATTACACAGCCAAGCAAAACAAACCTTTGCCTTCGGGATGCTTTCGAAAACGACCGTTGGAAAAGAGAATCTTACGCACGGAGGATTTCCACACGGGCGATTTACGCTGATCACTATAAGACCACAGTACAATACCAGAGGTTAGAGTCACTTGATCTACTCGTACATCGTCATCGACACCGAAAGCTATCTCACAACAGTACATGTATCAACGACTCACCTTTCTAACTTCCAGTTGAGTTGACTCTCGTATTCAGTCTCAACAAAGTCGCAAATATCCTTGAATGAACCCTAAGAACACCAGTAGTGTGATGAACCATTGCACACGAATTGTCAGGCAGCACGACGGTTGAAATGGCTACATCTACGAATTGGCACAGAGCCACGTACTTTGCCTTCAGGCAAAATGGTCAATGCATGCGAGATCATATCTCCATACGTAACACTTGCCACGGGTTTGCGATATTCTGATTTGAAAACGAAAAAACAACGAGTCAATACACATTTGACACAGACAAACAAGCTACTACTCGATCCATCACGTACGATTTTCTGGAATATCTGCTGAATCATTTGCTTGACATGCTGGACAATACCATGTTTTAGGTGGTTCATCGATGGGATTTAGACTCACACAACTCATGTGATACCAATTGGATCGATCCAGACACTTCTTGTTGTCACACGCAATCATGTTTCCAAAACTGCCACCCTTACAAATGCAGTACAGTCGTCCTTTTCGCTTCTTCTTTTGCATCCCACCAGCATCGTCATGCTCATGGGTTTGGTCGTGTCCACGTGGTCCATCTTTTGCATTCTGTTGGTTCACCATACGCCGTTTCTTGACCACAAATGAATGCATCATACCGTCAAACTCAGCTCCATCCTCTTGAGTATTCTGTCCATACAAATCATCGACATGTCTTTCTACCAATTCGGTATCAAAAACCTCATTGATGTAATCGTTCACTTGATTCACCTCCTCCTGATTGTCATCATCCTGTTTTTTGTTGATCACTTGATACATTTGTGACCGTGATCGCAGCATTTCTGCAGCTTTCACAGTATCGTTTGATCCCGTAAGCTGTGAAGTAGCAGCAATTTGGGTAACATGAGGTTACACAATCACCAAATTAGCATTTTTGCTCATTAAGGTTTTTTTTGCCACGTACAAAAGTCACAAATGACGTGATACTGGAATTTTCATCCGTCTTTTTGCACTCCACGTGAAAGTGTCTAAAATATGCGATAATATTCCACCCACAAAAAAACATCCCATTTCATTAGTAGCGAAATTATATACGACAATAACACATTCAATTCAAGCAAAATAAAATCCAATCTATACCTTGCAACTGTTATTGCTAATTCTTCTCTTGAACTTTCTGGTACTTGCGGGATATTATAAAATGTCATGTACTTGCGCAATGCGTGGGACTACATACAACGCAACGCAAGTTTGATACACAAAATGGGCATATCATGGCAAGCAAATAATTACGCCAAATGAATAAATGGTGAGCAACTATTTTTTGATTTTATCCATTTTTGCAATAATGTTTTTTTACGTAAAAAAAACGAGCAAAAATGTCCGACTTGAAGGATAAAAAATGTCATGATATTCCTCGTACACTTTTTCGTACCCGCAATCGAGTAAAATCCACGGCAATATTTACAGGATATTGATTGCGTTCTCCTGGAAATACACATGGTGAAGAAACAAACATGTTGTTTCGAGTAATGTCTACACTACATGCAGGTATGTCCGACTGCGGATTTGCCATGAGTATAGATGATTCTTGTTTTTTTGACAAGTCTTTTTTGCAAGAAAATGAATTTAATCCAATCCCAGATGGATAATATCCATCAACCTTTTTTACGTGTGTAGTCGAACATGGCAAAAAAATATCCTGTTGATTGATAATAAAAGGTTAAGAAAAACAGATAGAGACATTAATGAAAATGAATAGCTCCTTTATCTTCATATCTAACGCAGTACCATTCATATCATCGCTTCCTACTGATTCTTGTCTTCTTCAATCACTAAAAAAATTAACGACATGCTAATGTGTCGTTTAATAGCTCCTTAAAACTCAAAACTCTCCATGGGAGCAGTTGCAGGTGCTGGTTTCTTCACTGGTGCTCGTCGCACAACTTCAATCTCACGAGGTGCCACTTCAACTTCATGGAAAGCTTCATGCACGTGCAAGGTCTCCATCTTGGCGCATTGCTGCTCCATTTCAACATGCTGCTGACGTTTTTCAACACCTCGCGTCTGCTGGTGCTGCTGCCTCTGAAGTGCAGCTTCGCGACGCCGTTGACGCTCTATCTGCTGCTTTTGAATCATCTCGCGTTTCACGTTGCCAACAAGCGACGAGCGTGGTGTAGTGGAAGGTGCCGGATGTACTGCATCCTCAATAGGTAGACCCCCGCCACTAACACGAGGCATCGACGAACGCTCTGGCTCATTGTCATTGTTGTCCAATTTATCGTCCACATTGAGACGTGAGACGTCGTGTGGCGTCATACGAAACGCAATGTCCTCCTCCTCCTTTTCCTGCTGCAGCTTTAGCTTAATTGCCTCCTTACGCTCCATGCGTTGACGCGCGTGCTTTTCTCGTTTCTGATGACGCTGTAGCTCAAGCATATCTCCACCAGACTGAAGTTGTAGCGTCTGCTGCATCGCCATCTCGTCCGCTAGTTGCTTGGCTCGAATCATCTCCTGCTCCTGTTCATGTTGAATCCGTGCAGCTTCCTCCTCACGAGCCCGTTGCAATGCCACTGCCTGCTGCATCTTTATATCCTTCTCATGCTGTAATTTGCGCTTCATCTGGGCCATCTTTTCTTGCTCTTCCTCACGCTGCAACTTCTCAGCCGCCGCAAATGCAGCAGCTTCTTGTCTTTCTCGCATCGCCCTTTCTTCTTCTTGTTCTTTCTGTTGTTGAGCTGCCAATTGTCGGCGCATTTCAGCCTCCTGTTCAGCTACATGTCGTTCCTCTTGATCTTTCCACAGCTGCTGTTCGTGTCTCAACTCTCCCGCAAGTCGCTTCTCCTCTTCTTCTTCTACTTGATCTTGTTCTTCCAACTCTTGTTTCTTCATACTCTCAATCTGTCCATCATAGATTCCTTGATGTGCCATTGATACACGCATTTCACCGTGTCCTCCAGTACTATGACGTTGATTCATTCCACGTCGTGGGACGGAAAAGTTTTGAAAATCTCGAATATTTGGATTACTATTGACACTATGACCAATCGTCAGACTACTACTCCCACTAGTATTCATCATTAACGATGAAGCAGGCATAGAAGCACGTTGTAATGGTGGTTGACCTGAATTAATACGAAAAGCCATGACGAGTTTATCAACCCAATCATTCATTTCCATTTCTGTACCAGCAGCAACCAAGAGACGACGTTCTGGTGCATTAATCGCAACTCGCCATATTGTTGAAGCACTACTACCTGTTTTCATACTATCAGCTGGCATTACTTCTAATACACCTTCATCACAACCCTGTAAACTCACTTCACCCTTTCGTTCTCCATTTTCAAAGGTAAAATACTGTAAACGCGTCGGTGTGAGCACAAAATATCGTGGTTTCCAGTTTTTACGACCAAATGGACCGGAACCAGACCCTTTTTTTAAACAACACACCAGTACGGAGGATTTGGTCCGTTTCGTTCATGAGGTTAGAGAATAAGCTATCAAAAGCAAGGATTTTATCCGTTTGAATGAAAAAAATGATGTACGTGAGTGAGTAACTGACTATAGAGCAATGAAAGAAAACAAAAGTGGGTGGTGTTAGAAAAGAGATAAAAAACAAGGAAAAATAAGATAAAACTTTGATAAGTACGAAATCGAAAGTATATACTTTTGGTAGGATGGATTTTTTCTAGATAAAATAAAAAGTGACAGGTTGTTGCACGAGATTTGCTCCAGATTTTTATCAGCTGGCAAACTTCAGATTCATATCAGATTCTAAAATTATGAAAACAAGTTTAGTGCGAAGAAAAATCCAATGCATATGATGTACGACGACATTATCGATGCTACAAGTCAATGACTCTGCCTATTCTCCATCATGTCGCGATCACTTTTGTCATTCTTATCTCCACTCCGACATTCGTTTCATGGCACCACATTTATTGCAAGATGGAGCGTGTTTCGAATTCATCTGACCGCAACCAGCTTTGCTACATTCCCATTTGTCACATACTGAGATTGCTGTGGCTGATAGTGGTGGAGGAAGACCACGAGAGTGAACTGTTCCCACTGGTCTTTTAGCTGCTTCTTGTTTCTCAAGCTGTTCAAAAAAACTCGTTGCATCCATTGACTTTGTCTCAAGTGACAATCTCTTTTCTCTCTCTTCGTCCGCGATTTTCTCTCCGTCCTCGACATGCATTGGATCACACGTAGAATTTGCTGCTACTTTTGCACTTGCTGCCTCTTGTGGAGTTATCTCTCTTCTTCGTTTTGTAGTGTTTCTTGTCTTTCTTCGAGTGTTTCTTGTCTTTCTTCGAGTGTTTCTTGTGAGTTTTTTCCTCATTATGTATGCTACGACTGCGAGATCGCTGCCGTTTCTTATGCGTCAAACGTCGGTCATCACTCTTCCGATCTTGTTTACTCACATGTCGTCCATCGCGACGGCTGCGATTGCCATGACGCCGAGTGACTTCACTGCTACTTGGACTTCGGCTTGTAGCCATTATGTAGTGGGCTTGGGACAAAGAATCCTAACTTAAAATTGTTTACCCAATTTACTTTCCTGTTACTTCAATTGCACAAAGTTTGCGGATATTATCCTATTTACATCAACACATCCGGAATTTGTATATCAATTTCTCTATCGTTTCCATAGTAAAATCAAGTCTCTATCACTTACAGCCATTTCCACTCGGGACTTTCACGCGTAATCCCATCAACAAAATCATCAAATGAGACACCTGCAGTCTTACACAACTTGCTGAGTTTACGAATCTGTTGTTTACTCAGTGGTCGCAGTGTCTTGGGATTCGTGAGCTTGGTACGTTTCATGTTGGCATTGATATTGCTGCCTGCTTTCGTCTCGTCTTCCGGTTCGTCTTCAAGCACTTTCCGACCACCACCAGCACGATATTCTTTCTCCTGAGCTTCACCAATAATTGTCAACTGACCAGCTTCGACCAACCATTTCTCCGTACACAAGGAATTGTAAAACTCTTCACTATGAGAAATCATAATGACACCACCAGCATATTGACGAATTCCATCGGCTAACGCACCGAGCGCAGCACGATCCAAGTAATTTGTCGGCTCATCCAGTACCAACAAGTGCGGACGGTTCCACATGGCAGCAGCAATCACAAGTTTCACCTTTTGTCCACCTGATAGACCACGAATCTTGCCATGGGTGCCAAATTCAGCGGGCAGAGCAAAGTCGTCCAAGTGACGCTGAACCTCCTTTGTCGTAAGTGGACGAAGATCGAGACCACCAGCAAGCGTCGCTTGACGAATGTCTTCTGCTTCAGCAAGTGCACCCAGACCCATTTCTTGAAGCTGTTCAAGAGTGTAGCGTTTATTGTGACGCTCCGTCAAGCCCACGAGCTTACACTCGTACTCCAATGTACCACGTTTACCCTTGGTACGAGATACAATCTTCTCCACCTGACCCTGCTTCTTGCCAACTAAATTCTTCTCCTCCTCTGTCTGCTTGAGATTAACGTGGTCACCAAGCTCACGATCAATGCCATTCTCGCCACCAAAACGCCACTGAAAGTACTCCACTGGACTACTCTCAAGATGCTTCTCAACGTGATGGAACGAGTGCTGGGCCACGTATGCTACACGCACGGCGTGGTGCTTCCAAAATGTGCCCGTGTCGGGCGATGTCTCTTGCACAATCATCTTGATGAGGGTCGACTTTCCAGCACCGTTAACGCCAATCACAGCAACTCGCGAAGCCAGGCACAGCTTCACAGAAACATTCTGAAGCTGAGGCTTGGCGCCACCTGGGTACGTAAAAGTTGCGTTGTCAAGGGTCAAAATTCGACGCGTCATGGAGTTAATGCCCTCCAATCGACCAGGTTCCGGCAAATTGAATACCATGTCGGATGACTTCAACTCGTAATAGTGCTTCGCCTCCGGGTGAATGTCCACAAATTTAGACAAAGTCATCGGATACAACACCAGCTTCTTTGACTCATAGTGGAAAATGTCAGTGCACACGTTGTCCAGGAAACCAGTATCGTGAGACACTAGCAGCACCGTCATCGTATCAAGGGATCTTAGATAATCTACTAGCCACTGTACAGCGTGAACATCCAAGTGATTCGTCGGTTCATCCAGTAGCAGCACGTCTGCATTGTATAGCATGGCACGAGCCAAGGCAAGCTTCATGCGCCAACCTCCAGAAAGCGCATCAATTTTGCCATCCAGCATCTTCTGGGTGAAGCCAATGGCAGTCAAGGTCTTCTCGACAGCATCAAGAGTCTGATGGGCCAGTTCCGGTGCCTTGCACATAGACTTAAGCAGACTTCCTTGGCTTTCCACAATGTCCTCGTGCTGCACGTATACACACCGCAGGGTCTCCGGCAGACCTTCAATGGCACCCGTCGCTAGATTACGCATCAGCGTGGTTTTGCCAACACCATTCTTACCAATCAGACCATAGCGATGGCCGCGAGTTAGACGGAGCCGTGCGTTACGAAGTAAAATCTTGCCACCGTATGCTAGCGAGAAATCGAGATCGCACACGTCGTTAGGGTCCGTCGACTTCTCACACTCCACACCCAGGCCACCACCAGCAGCACGCAGCGCGTCACAGAGATGCTCGGCATCTTTGTCGTGCATGTGCGGCATCAGGTAGGCCATCACAATGGTGCGCCACTCCGATCCACGGTTGTGTGTCGCTAACTCCGTGCAAACATCAGTAACGTATTCCAGCGTAAAGTCGTTCAGACCAGGATGCGTTGGGCGGTCAAGCGTATCGCTAAATGCCGTCAAAATGTTCGATTCCAGCTTTTTGCGGATTTCAATAGGGTCTTCCTCCATAGCCTCGCCGTCACCCGCGGCGTGCACAAGGTGAGCGCGAGCTTCCTTAGCAGATTCAACAACCTCCTCATCAATCAAACGGTCAATGGCAGTTTCTAGTTGTGGAAGCAGCAGCGGGACGAACTGCATCACATCGGACGGACGCACCACTAGGCGACACATGCTGTCAATAATCTTAGCTGCCTTTCGCTTGAGCGATGAGCTGTGAATACTTGTATCACGCAGAGCCTTGTGCAACAGTGGCGCAATCAGAGATAGCGTTGGCGCATCTACATTTGACACAAAAGTGGTCGCCAAAAGACTATCAATAGCCTTCATGGTCTCTTCAGGACGAGCAATGACGCCCACGAGGGTGGGCACAAGTGGCACAATATCGTCATTACTGATCTTGGAACACACGGCAATCAACGCGTCGATCGACGCAGTCTGAACCTGCTTCTTTGTGTCCCAAACGTACTTAGTAACGATCGGAATGATCTCTGGCAGCCAACCAGATACCTCCTCACTTGCAGTGTCACTAAGCACCTTGAGTAAATTCAGTGCAGCTACCTTGCTCTGCCACTGACGTAGCTCTAGTGCCTTATAGATCTGCTTGAGAACTGAGTGAATAGCTAGTGGATTGATCTTCTGTGCGATTGTCTTTGCCAGCAATGCCGCTGCGTTCTTCACAACATGCTCCGAGTCTGCGTGACGCTGCATTAGAGTCGTCAGCTGCTCGACAACCACAGGCTCCATGACTGATGAAAGCTCCTTGCTCTTACACAGAGCAATAAAAGCAAGCAATGCACCTTCTCGAGCAGTCGTTGGCTTTGCTACAAGAAATGTCTTGAGTTCGTCAAGGACATGAATGCCCAAAGGACTAGCTACTGTAACAATTTCTAGAGCTGTGACAATATCATTTGCAGCAGCATGACGTTCATTCTTGGAGCTAAAGGCTGCCACAAGACGTGATAAAATAACATCCAGCTGTATTTTAATCGTATCCATATCTTCAAGAGCTTTGAACGTCTCAATCTGTTCCTTTGACGTGAGATCACGGTATTCATCCAAATCATCGGATAAAGATACAGATGTTTCCGAGTGAGGTGGTGACGGCTTTGGACTTGCAGATGGTTGAAGCACATTGACAGTAGAAGACGTCTTGGGTGTTACCACTTGAATCGTTGTTGGCTGTTCAAGCACAGACGGTTTCTTCAGTGTCATAGCAGCCGCTAAGACAGCATCAGCTGCAGCTTTACGAGTACGTTGTCCTTTGCCCATGATTGAGATTAAAATAATCTCGTGTGTGTCGGTTGTAGTAAAGGCGAGTGGCGACTGGTGGTGACGGACGGTCAATACAGGAATGAGACAATGGAATGTCGTTGACGACAGCCACTGAAATATTTGGCTGAAACTGAAGTTTGAACGGTTTGAATACAAGTGAGACAAAAGTTGGAGTCAAAACATGTTTTGTTTTGACATAATCGGAGTATGATCGACCATAGGCGTTGGATTTGTACACACGTTCTGTCCCAATCGGTGTTAGCCAATCATTGGCGACTGCCGATCCCATGAGCTGACTTCTTGATACGTGCGACCTCGCAAGATTCCAAGGAAAATGACATTGTAAGTTATTTATATCATGGATGAAGCGACAACAAATTGCCGTCAAAAAGTATCAATAACTTGCATTTTGACAGCTAGCAACCATGTTTAAGAAATAAAACGCAGACCATACGCTGAATTGAGTGTTTATCTACCATATTTCTACTGGAAGCAACATTCATGAACGTCAACGCGTCTGTTTCATCAGTGCTATGCGCACAATTTACACCCTTTCATAGACACGTTAAGGAGCATCAGTCCTTTACATCAGTTGTTTCTAGCCTGAACAGCAAAACTGAAGTGCTTTGACATGACGTTGATGGCAGGGCATCTATAACTATCAAGTGTTAAAATCAAGTGATGATCCCTGCCGCTGAGCTTACGGCTTCAACTACCAGTTCTTTCTGGTCTCGTCGACTGTCTTTATTCTTTCCATTCAGCAGCCCTGCGCAATGTTTGTCTTGAGAGACAACACTCTTGGGCTTGTCTTTCTGCCAAGGCTAGGTAAAGTTTGAATTGCTTACGATGCTTGCGTTCGCCAAAACGTTGGTGCATCCTAAAATTGCACCCGAGTGCTCAGTAAACGGCGTGTAGATCACACAGTGCTCGCTGCGTCTGATATCTATCCTGGTATCGATCAATCAGTGTGCCTCATACTTAAGTTGGCCATTTATACCATGTAAAAAATGATATGTGACGCTAACGGATAATGATGTTTATATGCAAATACATGATAGTAAAGAGCACGCATTATTTTCTAATAGATCATCATCTGAAAATGGAAAATGGCGTTGTTTCCACACTGAGGAATACCAAAATATAGTGAAGCCGCACTTTAAAAGAGTCAATTTCACGTCAAGTTGGATGTATTACCAGATATGAGTCTCTCCAATAATATTGCGAGAGCGGCCAAAATGTTGGGTGATTTGTCGATCTAAGTCTGTAACGCGGTTACCTACCTCGGTACTGCCCTGTCGGTCAAGAAGGACCAGCTTATTACCTTGCACTGCCTGCTTGCAAGTGACGCTAGGTCCCCCAGTCCCACTCGACGCTTCCAAGACAGGACCACTCCGTTGTCGCTGCCGATGTTGACTGCAGTGCCAGAGCCATATACGGTGACTGGCGCACATGAAGCGACTTGGTAGCTGGGTGTCGAGCTGTCGAGCTGCGTTGAGCAAAGTAAAAACTTCAAGGTACGTGTTGAAGTTGCTGGGCTTCACCGAGCCCAGTGTGTCATAAACAAAATGGCAGCAGTATGCATCCGCTCCCCGTTAGCCGCATATCCGTCGCTAGTGGCTGATACTTCAGCATCTTGTGATCATAACTTAGCTGCAACGAGGCGAGCGCCGGCAGACTTGTCTTCAAAGGTGATCGCCAAATCGGCAATTACCTTTGTCTGGCTCGTGGTGTCCCAAATCACAATGTTTGGGTGTAAGCCGCTCCCTATACTCAGAGCAGTCTGATTCAAACGAATTTCAGCAGCGGGTGACCTTTTTGCTAATAAGATTGAGCGCGTCATCTGACGCAAACGAATGGCATCCATGTTATAAGCACAATGGTTCTCAAAATTGCACCAGCGTCTCGGCGCTCGAGAAGCTAGTGCTGGCAGCGGTAGTTTTCCCGAAGACGACGCCGCTTCAGCACCGAATTCGTGTCGTCTTGGTTGAAAACGGCCAAGATACCATTTTATAAACTCCTTTGTAAGCAATATGTCCAGTATCATAAATGCTTGCCCCGGTCATCACAAACTTTGACCCTAATCTGCCATGGATACGGATACTTCCATCCTGTTCCACCAAACTTTACCACCGAGTCTGGTGGCGGATCTTGACATGCAACTTTGTGGTGGAGCGATGATCACAAAAAAATTCTCTGTGATCCCGACCATCACTGGCGTCCGAACTGTCGACTGATGGAAATGGCACTTTGACACCGTATCGGAGTACTATTTCCACTGTACTTCCTCACCTTGTGGACCCGTCGACTGAGCGGGATGCACTATCCTCGGTAGACTTGATCCGATCTTGATCGTGATGGGGTCTTTATCGAAGGTGGTGGATCGCGTGGATATTCCTCACGCGATCACAGTAGTCTACCCTGAATCTTCCTTTTCATCCTTGTTTATCCTGTTGAGCCGTCTCGTAGAGGTTCCTTGCTTGAACGCTGCGTCCGATCTCAGTTGGCTTGGATATGCTTGAAACTCTGGCCAAAAACCTTCGAGAGGTAATCTGATGTACGTACGTGAACTCTCCTTATTCAACGAATGGCCAACAATTCAACACGGAAGAGACATAAACACGTATACGTTTAGATGTTACGAATGTATTTATAGTTACAGTCGTAACATCTAAACGTACACGTGTTTACTAAGAACCAGTATATGTACCAATTTGGTTCCCGATGACGCGGTTTCGTGCTTTACAGGGGTAACGTTGCGTATAAAGTAGATCGTGGATCCCAACCATGAATTGAATAAAAGGAGGTATCCCCACGGATGCGATCCTGCGCTGTATTAAGCGCAAATGTCAATCGCTCCCACATCCGTTACGTACATCTTTAGAGCCCCTGCTAAAAATGCATCATGCGTTTCACAGTTCTGTTAGCTTGAGGCCGGTAAGTTATAGTCACATGTTGTTTCTGTCCTGCGATACAGTTGAACACTCTGAAAAATCATGACCCGGATTGCGATCGTGACGGATCGCACCACTGGCACCAAACCGTCCGAAAACACATTCTTCATAATTTTCCGCAATGACTTGTGCTGTCCGATACGAAATTGCCTTCGCAATCACATACCTACAGAATAGATCGACCGACAGAAAGAATTCCGTATTTCCTTTGTGCGATCATGGTAGCAATGGGATATGGTCCATGTCAATTATTTGAAATGGGTCTGTAGCTTGTACATTCCCAAGAAGTGTACCACGAATCGCGGGACGCTTTTTCCCAATTTCACAATCCATGCATTCACCCACACACCGTTGCACACTGAGATATAGACCTCGCCAATTTCAGCCGGATCGGATATTCTGATACGTCCTACCGATCCCTTGGTGGACACATTCCAAACTGGAATGATAATGATGCAAAAATCTTGCTGCAAATCATACTGGCACCACTAAGCAAACCAATTCCACTCAATCCTCTGCGTTTTTCAGACAATCTAGAGAAAAAAACAACAATACACTTTCATCCACTTCAGTCTGGCGTGATCAGAGCGCTTGCTTTTGCTGAATCAGCATCTTACGTAGTCACGTACACTCAGTCTCACTTTGTTGATCAACCTTGCACTTAGATTTGTGAATACTTCTTTGTGAATATAGACATCGAAGAGATGTCCGCGGTTGGCACATCACAGGCATCACAGGAAGGGTTGCAAAATCTGCTCCCTCTTCTTGGCCCAAAGAGGTTGAAATGCCTCATCGCCCAAGGTGAAGAAGTTAGCAAGCGTATTACATATGCTTGAGGAGTATAATAACGCTCTGGTAGAGCGTGTAAAGGCACAGATGCCTACTTCTGCGCCTTCGCCCATGGCACTATGGAGCTAGAAGTGTTACAGACCAAAACTTATACATATGGAAGTCGATACGTTTGACGGCTGTACCGTGTTCGCTTTCCACGGGAAAGATGGGTGTTTAGCCAAACAATGGACATTCACATGGGTTGCATCACTGCAAGACGCATTTTCAGTATAGGCCGATATCAAAGGTCATATGACCCGGCAGTATGCACCGACAAATCAGGAGCACCGAAATTGGTCGCAATTTTTGGCGTGTCATCAAGGCAGGCGTGAGCTTGCGGTATATGTGTAAGAGTTGAGAACTTTTATTGCCGCCATGGTCATCGAAACTTGTGACTCGTCACGGTATTTATGGAGAGCCTCCTAGGTGGCGTTGCCAGAACGGAAGTCTTCCGGGTAAACCCGTCCTTGTTCGAGGAAGCTGTCCGAGTGGCATGGAATGCCGGACTAACTTTAGGGCCGCTAGTCCTGCCACTTATGGCTACTCGTCGGATGGGTCGGTTCCCATGAATTTTAGCCAAGTCGGAGAAGAAGATACTTATCTCCAAGCTGTGGAGCAGCAAATGGGCGCATATGCTGTATCTGCAAGAGCACAGGACAATTGATGACAAAATGCCCTGCAAGAAAGGCATATTTGGCCCCGAAGGGTCGACGACCCATGCATAAACCCTCTGGTTTGTCGCGGGGAAACGGCGGGACCCAGTAGGCGCGGGGCGCCCTACTGGAGTAGAACTGAGTTCTGCTGAACCTCGAGGAGGTAGAAGTAAGCAGGGGCCAGCCTCAAAGACACCTGAGCTCTCAAATACGGAACGATAATGCAAGGCATGCTTTTTGGTCATCGAGAGAAGGTTAAGGGCTTTGATAAGCCATGGATCATTTTGATCGATTTGGGGGACTTCAGGCAATTATGCCCGCTATGGCAACGTGGAAGGTAGTCAGCAGTATGCTACAGCTTTGAGCGCATGAGAGTGGCACAGTCACAATTCGCTTAGCGACAGTTACGCGTGTTACGTTATCCAAAGTCCCGATGGACTTAAATGTAAAGTTCTTGAACTTTAACTGCATGGAACGATGTTTGGTCTTAGATTTGAATGTGAGGTATGACCTCATCCTACTATCATAAGCGAGGAAGCACTACATGATTTTATGCAAACATATTCCTGGAATTTATTTTAATAATTAAGGAAAATATTCTAGATCACTATTGTGACAATCAATAGTGATCTCACCGGGAATTGACACGTGTCCGAATGACTATCAGCCAATAATGAATAGGTATCCAGTATCGTACCTAATAAGGCGGGTACATCAAAGGCCCAGTGTTCAATTGGCAAGGCAATCTTGGTCATTAGATTGCCGGTGATAGCTGGTACCATTATAGTTGCTCCATTTCGGTGGTCACTCGAGTACTTAACTTTCTCGCTTTTTTGTGCAAATGAAGGAGCCTCTCACCTGTGCTAGTACCAGGCTGATGTTACCTTCGATAAGCAACCGAGTGAAGCCGTGGTGCACTGCGCTCTGCATCTAAGTTGCGATGCCATATGCTCGACCAAATTATTATTCTCGCTGTAAGAGGTGAGGAAGTGCAAGCACATCCAAATCACGCTGCCACTTGAGCTCAAAAGCACTGTACCACCACCTTCCCAGAGTTGAGTCGGCGTGCACCATGGATACTAGAATCCCAATGTGTCGGTCTCACTCGACCATCATTAATCACCTCGGATTTTGATGAGAAGCGTGAAATCAGACCGCTGAGAAATTGTATTGGTCGCTGTCTATTACGCGGGGATCAGCCGCCCGATAATGCGGTGATATGGCTCCCATCGCGTTGCACCAGCTCGTGACGAGACAGGTCTCAGTAGTCTTCGCTTTTTGAAGTAGGAACTTTCACTGTACCGTTCATCAGAGGCGCATGGATGGAACAACCACTGAGCTAGATTGAGGTCCATAAAAAGCCAAGCCGACCGGATCACTCACTACCTAGCGTCATCGTGAAGTCCGTCTTTGGCTTCATCTTGGTAGGCTGAAGCCGTGGCATGGATAACTTGAATAGGAGCTTCATCGCCTTGGTCTTTAGAACTTGTACCTAGCCGATGATGCGACACCGTGGTACATTCGGGAAGAATTGAACGGCTTCATCTTTTTGAGTTACTCGATTTTGTTAAACAACTTGATTTGTATTGTTTACGATTATAGATATGTTAATTTTCGTTTCATGTCATATGGTCATTACTCTTAGAAGCCGCACACAGTGAAGCTGCTTTGAAATATTACAAAGAAAATGAATTCATCGATGAGACTTGAGTTGTAAATCGCAGAATGAACAATGAGCATGTCGAAAGAGATACCTGGGCCAGGTCTTGGCAGCATTGCTCTGTAGTACATTATGTTGTACCATGCAAATTCCGCCTGGCTTTTTTGTCTTCAGCTCATTGTCTTGGACTGGGACTTAAGCGTCCAGATTATATAACCTTGGTCAACCTGAAAAGAAGCTTGACCAGCTTGTGGGTCGACTTGGAGTGAAACTTGATCAAATGTTCAACCTGGCTTTAAGCTTGGTCATCTTAATGGACTTGATAAGCTGGATGTTGATTATTAGCAGCGTCAAAATCGACTAGCTGCAAGGTCCCGGCTAATCCGGTCAGCGTGAAGTGAACTAAATTCATTAAGACGACGGCAATTCCAGCACCCCAAAACTAGGAGTGGGCACCGCAAAAAAGGGTTTCTCAATAGCCAGCAAACTAGCGGCCGATATGTCTACATTCCATTATCCTTAACTTATACCGTGAGCTACTAGCGCGTCGGCTATCGTGCAGGCTGGAAGGTAATGATCGGTTGCATATGGCGCAAAGTAGTTCAGTTCTTATGATAGGTGCAATGAGCACAACGTTTTGGCCAAGATTGTACTATTACCTAACCTGGCGTCTACACCGCACCTTATACCAAGTTTGGTATGACATGCGAAATGCGTTTGGATACTTACTCCAAGATCTTAGTGGAGTGTACTCTGCGATAATGCAGTGGGTACCAGTTTATTGATACAGCTAAATGTAATTGGTTAAAAGCAAACAAGACCAAAAATGCAGTGAATAATAATAGAGATATATTTCAAGCTGTCTATATCCGTCATCAACCGATATTTTACATTCTCTAATTTTTGCGTAACCATGCTTCATGCCGTTTCTTTAACGATTGTACGTTATACTTTGAATTTGGGTTTAGGTATTAGAGTTTAGGGTTTAAACTTTCTACACCCATCATCTCGTTAAATTTTGGCGGGAGGCGCTGAGCACGATTTGCACCACAACAACAATTACAGCCCTAAGCCACATGCTTGATGCCCTTCAAATCTCGGTCGCTTGCAGGTAGAAGGCCGAGTTCAATTTACCCGATCAAGTTGTGTCAACCTCGAATGAGCGACGACATTTGCCACTGCACACTTGCTGCTGTATCTCGTAATAGGCATGCAGCAACCTTTCCTTCATTTCAATCGACACGGATCACGCTCATTTTCTGCACCGTCTTGCATATCAACTGTAGCAACAGTAAATAAGCGTGCATTGCAGGCCAACAATTTGTCACCTCACTCATCTGAGCTCGAATTTCTACGATTGCTATGTTCCTCGCACACGTTGTTGCAAGCAGATGAGGTGGCAGACTGAAACGAAGCACACTTGTTTCCTTACTTTGCAAGAATGCTTGCTACCTCTCAGCCAAAAGTAGCTTCTATCTCGAGCTGCGGATCTACTCTAGCTTTCCACCTGTCCGTTATCCCTGACGGTCAGTGTCTACGCTTCCATCAACCGTATTCATGCCCGTAATCGCTACCCTCTTCATGCCCGCAATCTTTAACTCACTCCATGCCCGCATGTTTAATCCTCTTCATACTCGCAATCCTGTGCCGTCATCAATATGCATTCCGCGTGTGCGATAGAGTAACTTGGCCACAGAGCATACATCATTGACATTTGTCACCACCAGAAATACACACGGCGCCGCATTTGCGCTAGGCATCGTGCTTTTACCGTGCTTTGTGTATAGCATAAAAAAACCCAGCTCCGTTACACCTCCGTAACGGACTCAAAAGTTCCGTCAAAGTGCGATTTGTTTAGATTGAATTTTCTGTACTTTCGACATATAAAGCCAGCGTACGTGTGGGATGACCAAGAGTATAGGTTAAAGCTAATTTTGTATTGTTATTTCATTCCGCAGAGTTAATTTCAAAGCGTATTAATCTTTCGCCTTTTACTAAAGATTACCGTGGAATTGACTCTTTAATATGCGGCTTCACTGAATTTCTGTATCCCTCCTTGTGAGGGGAACACTATTTTTTAGACTTTATCTTACCCTCATCTCAATAATCACGTGCTCAAACTTCGGCAGGTGCCCACGTGTAGATCCTATCAAGCAATACAGATTGCAGTAGTGTTGCTGCGTAAGGGTGAGCCCGTTACATATTATCAGCACCATCATTAGGTGTCAACGCGAGTGTTCTCCTCAAAGTTGATGTAACGGGGTTACACAAAAGGTGTGTAAATACCTGCAGTGTCGCTGTACTTTGGGTATGACATTGTAGGTTGTTGAGCCGTATCTAAGGTTTAATGGGTACACATAGTGGCAGAGAACCACGTAGTCATAATACTTAATTTTAACATGATGAACACACATATTACATATTAGGTGGCTACAGAGTCAGATAATTGTGACTAGCACTGAGTATAGAGCAGGTGCTTCTATTTTTAGACCTAGACGATGAACATTCAAATAAATCAGTTTCAAACCTGCTCTGAGCAGCACACATGTTAGAGCTTTAGTCCTTGTTTATCGGAAGTTGTATCTTTGATACTAGTCTCTTGGAGACATGGTTGATTACAGCCAAAAGACATACGCTTGTGAAGCTATCCTTGAGAGGGTTAAGTGCCCTAAGACATACAGCTCTTGGAGCTAGTCTATCTTTGCACTTAGTGCATAAGTAGCTTTGCCACGGTAGCTCTGCTACATTTGATTATATTCATGAATGGTACATTAATCGGTAATATTCCGAAGCTTTGCTCATTGGCGTATATAGATTACTTTATCAGCCAACACAGCGGCCCAATCAACGATGGATCGCTCAATGGGAGGCCAAAAGATAGCTAGTATACATATTTGTACTTCGATATATTTAGAGTAACTTGAAGGCCGGTACTTTATTTTAGGCTTTCAATATATTAATGTCACTTCTAATTTTCTTACAATTAGGTAAAATCATATATTTGTGGTGGAGTGGGCTCTCAAAACTGCGTAATGAGACCCCAAGCCACTCACTGTGCTGGACTGCCGACTGTCGGAGGGGGTACCCCGATGCCGCGTATAGACCTTCTCTCACCTTGTGTACCCGTCGGCTGGCGGGTTGCACTCTTCGGAGGACTTGGTTGAGATGTGATGTCGGCCTTGAGAGGTCGACTTTGGGGTGCCACGAGTGGGTATACTTCACTCGGTAGGCGGGTAGGTGGCCACTCGGTCGACTAGGTCAAGGGTGGACTTATACAGCCCTGGCCTTTTTTTCCTTGATATCTCAGGGGTGTTGACCGCCTAGCCCTTACTTGCTCCCGGACCACTAGGGTAGGGAGACCGCTTCCGATAGCGGGGTGATTTGGGGGGGGGGGGTGCTACTCAGATGAATCCACAGGCCAAATATATCCTGGGGCTCTATTTGCACTTGGGTCTTACCACACAACTGCATTCAACGGGGGGGGGGCAAAATGTATCCCTTCCGGAACAGGTGGGTAGACTTAGTAGGTACTTTGGAAGCACGACGGAGGTGTGCTATACAGATCGCAATTGAGGAGTATTTAATATAGTCGTATCTTTTAACTTATTTACTCTATCCTTACCCTAGAGACCTATTTCTTCATTCTGCTTGTCGGTCCGGGTGACCGAGGGGCCGGGTGACCGAGGGGGCGAGGGGTCGCGGGTCCACCGACCGAGGTATCAGGGTCAACCTCGAAAAACCAAGGTCTACCAAAGAAGGACCAGGGCCAACCTCGAAAAGACTGGGGTCCACCTCGAGGAACCGCGGTCCATCAGAGTAACCGCGGTTAACTCCCCTGAATGGAGCACGTTTAAACCGTACAATCTCCTCATCCAACGGTTGTCCCCCGTCCCTTTTTAGCGCCCCGTCTCTCTTCCCTTACCTAACTGTCGCGCCTCCTGGTGTGGTCCCCTTCTCTTTGACTCACCGGTCCTCTGGCCTACCAACTCTTGAAACGCTTCACCACAAGTTCGTAGTACGCTTTCTCCGTGCCTGTGTGCGCGAAGTATGAGGCACCCTTACACGGTCATCAGTGATAGTAACTATACTTTTATCATTAGAAGCGCAGGTTGAACCGTTACAGATGCTGTATGTAACTCTGCTACCTCTGACTTTCACCAAGCAAGTGCAGTGAATATGCTTTGTACAGGGTCCCCAACACGTCTTAACATCCCGATCGTAAGCTACAGGACCGTGTGCTTTCATTATATGCACACAAAGCCGCTGCATTCGTTTGCGTGGTGTGTGATCATACTTGTCGATGCCTTCGTGCGCTTGTCGCCCACCATCGAGCGTCGCACCGTGGTACTTGCTTTGTGAATTAATTCCAGATCGGGTTTACGTGCAATTTGAGTGAGGACACAACTAAGCACGCAATAGCGTGCAAGGATAGTCTCTTAAGCTGCCACGGCTGCTGCACGTAACACCTGTTCTGCGGCGTCTACTTTGGAATATGCAGTTGATCTTTTTTTGTATTCTGGACTGCGCGATGGAATGAGCCCAAGTCCCACCAGCACGACGGTACCTGCTGTTATAGCAATCACATTCCGCGACACCATGGATGCAGCTGCGGCCCCAGTACAGAGCACCGGGCACACATCTCCTGCTTTTGCCGGGGGTCAGCACGTCCTTCATTTGATTATGATGCTTCGGCCGGCCAAGAATTTTGTGTTGCTTTCGTTCTCTTTGGTTCGGCCTGTTTAGAGGCCGATGCTTCTGATGGGGCTTCGATGGAAGAAAGTTGTAGACCAACTCCTCCGGGTGGCCATGTCTTCTAGCCTTGGGTATGAAATGATGTAAAACCGTTGTTTTGCATTTTTACTGCTAGTACCTCTACTAATTGTCGCATTTCAATTCCGCTGTTAGCCTCGTCTGTTGACTGCTCTATAAAAGCTAGCATCGTCGCTTTTCTGCTACCGTTCGTGCCGAGCTAGTACCTGTAAAATAGTGGTGCAGCTCAGCGCGGTCAATGGGGTATATGCCTGGGTCCTCTTCTTCAGCAGTATATTCTGAATCAACAGCCAAATGCTGGAGAATTACTTGAACTATTCCTTAGGATTCACCTTCCTCAATTCCAGCTTGCTAATCGACGCGTTAACCCGTTCAACCCCGCCGACGAGCTTTCAGATTGCACGTGGTTCTGTCTGGGCACTTGATGGGTAGACCAGGATCGTCAAACATCTCAAAAGAGGGCGCTCAACCTGAGTTCAAGCCACTTAACGTAGACGTAGACGGCACTGTTGGACTCTCAAGCCTCCGGCAAGTCTGATTTGAGGTTCCGTAGCAGCATAGGGCATCATTACTGCATGGGTTTGATCAAGAATCCCGCTACTGTAACCTCAATGCGTCTACCCTCTATCGCCACTAGCAATCCAAATGACCATCCCATCCAAACGTTCCTGCTAGACATACATTGATTGCAGCGTCAAGTTTGCCCTCGGTGTAACGGGGTTACACGAAGGTGTGTATTTTACATACACACCTGCCACACCAATGTGGTGTGGCTGTACCTTGGTACAAAGTAGGTGATGTGACCGTACCTGAAGTACGGTCGGTCACATCGTGGCAGAGAGCCACGTGGTCACTATACCTTTTTAAAGTATAGTGACTATGCATATTTGCATAACAATAACAGGCTATAGAGCCAGTAAATAGTGACTAGCACTAAGTATAGGATAGGTGCTTCTATATTTAGTGTTATAAGATAAACATAAATATAAATCAGTTTTGCTCTATAAGCATCACTGCTTGAGCGTACTATTCCTCCTGAGGAATTAAGCATCTTTGATACTAGTCGCTTTGAGACGCGGTTGCAACAACCGATAGGCACAAGCTTACGAGCTAGCCTAGGAGGGTTAAACACTCTAAGACGTAGAAGCTCTCTGAGCTTGTCTTCCTCTGCACATAGTGCATAAATAGCGTAGCTACAGTAGCTCGGCTATACTCGGTAAGACGAAGCAGAAATCAGGGCTGCTTTTCTTCATTGGGAAATTACTCGGGGCCGATAGGTAAGGGGGGTAGAAAAACTTCACCATCATCACATGCAGCAATTGTAGCCTCGTTAGCCTCCTCATCACCATCCATGACAATTCTGCCATCCAAAGTCGAAGCTTGAGTATCCATAGGTATCGCAGGTGCTGCATGCAGGGAGGCAGGTGAACACTGAGGTGCAAGGATAGAACATTCCGACACATTAGCCGTATGGGGACCACACTTAACGACAATACATCAAAGGCCAGTGCTCAATTGGCAAGGCGATCATGGTCATTAGAATGCCGGTGATAGCTGGTACCATTATAGTTCCTCGATTTCGGTGGTCACTCGAGTACCTAACTTTCTCGCTTTTTTGTGCAAATGAAGGAGCCTCTCACCTGTGCTAGTACCAGGCTGATGTTACCTTCGATAAGCAACCGAGTGAAGCCGTGGTGCACTGCGCTCTGCATCTAAGTTGCGATGCCATATGCTCGACCAAATTATTATTCTCGCTGTAAGAGGTGAGGAAGTGCAAGCACATCCAAATCACGCTGCCACTTGAGCTCAAAAGCACTGTACCACCACCTTCCCAGAGTTGAGTTGGCGTGCACCATGGATACTAGAATCCCAATGTGTCGGTCTCACTCGACCATCATTAATCACCTCGGATTTTGATGAGAAGCGTGAAATCAGACCGCTGAGAAATTGTATTGGTTGCTGTCTATTACGCGGTCAGCAGCTTTTTGAAGGAAAAGTGGTTTCCGTAAGGCTTTATATTTCTACGAGCCGGCCAATTGACCATTGCGTTTAACTTAGCATCAACCGCCTGAAGGCCTCGCTTCCCAATGCATACACTAAATATAGAAGCACCTATCCTATACTTAGTGCTAGTTACAATTACTGGATCTGTAGCCTATCAATGTGCAAACATGCATAGTCACTATGCTTTAAGTAAGTATAGTGACCACGTGGCTCTCTGCCACGATGTGACTCTTCGTACTTCAGGTATGGTTACTTTTGTACCCAAGGTACAGCCACACCACATTAGTGTGGCAGGTGTGTATGTACAATTCACGTTACAATGCTACTGAGCCAGAAAGTTATAGTGACTAGCATTATGTATAGAGCCTACAAAGGTTATCTCAATAGCGCCAAAGAGGCACTTTGCTCGATGTAATCCTCCACATCCGAGATTTTGGGCTCAGCACGACTATGGACAAAGATGTCATCAAAGTACGTCCGTGCACACGCCTAATGGGACACGAAAAACTTCCGTTCTGGTAGCGCAAGCTCAAAGGCCTTCCACAAAAATGGTCACTCGAACCTCTCAGGAAGAGAATCCGCTTTCATAGCGTTAAGAAGCGCTCTTAATTCTTGAGCGAACTCAGTGATTTCCCTTCTACCCTAACCGGCAGATAAGAAGCGTGATCGCACGCACTAAGGGTCGATAACCAGAATCAAGCGGTAAGAGACCCAAAGATGTATGCCTTAGAAAGTTATTACAGTTAACGCAATAAAATGCCAACTAATCTCTATTATTGCTTGTGGCCGTCTCTCATCGGCCAACATGCAAGCTTATTATACCCAATTAATATATACTATATGCAAAGGGTGGCTGTAACGCCACCCCTTCTATATGGTGTGTACATTGAAACTTCTTTCTTATGGTTGCCGTTGGACAATGTAACGGCTCGGACTCAGAGCATCCCTCTCCTACATTTCAGAACGTAAAGCTAGCTCCGTTAACAAAGTAACGGCCTATATCAGCCAATGAATAGATGCTTCTGAATATTGCCAAATAATATACTCTTATTAAATATTATCAGCTTTAGAATTACTTTCACATTGACACTTAACGATGGTGCCAATGTCATGAAACGTGCTCACCCTTACGCAGCAACACTACTGCAACCTGTATTGCTTGAAAGGATCTACACGTGGGCACCTGCCGAAGTTTGAGCACGTGATTATTGAGATGAGGGTAAGATAAAGTCTAAAAAATAGTGTTCCCCTCACAAGGAGGGATACAGAAATTCAGTGAAGCCGCATATTAAAGAGTCAATTCCACGGTAATCTTTAGTAAAAGGCGAAAGATTAATACGCTTTGAAATTAACTCTGCGGAATGAAATAACAATACAAAATTAGCTTTAACCTATACTCTTGGTCATCCCACACGTACGCTGGCTTTATATGTCGAAAGTACAGAAAATTCAATCTAAACAAATCGCACTTTGACGGAACTTTTGAGTCCGTTACGGAGGTGTAACGGAGCTGGGTTTTTTATGCTATACACAAAGCACGGTAAAAGCACGATGCCTAGCGCAAATGCGGCGCCGTGTGTATTTCTGGTGGTGACAAAGCAGGTGAGGAATAAAAATCGTAGGACGGGGGTACTGGAGTACGGATGACAAAATTTGGTTTGTAAGCCGCGCTTATGTTCGAGATGAGGCTGCTGCTACGGTTTGATATGCAAGAGTGGTGCAGCAAATGAGCGTGATCGGTGTCATTTGAAATGTAAAGAGCTATGGCGGTTTGTGCTACAAGCAACATAAAAACTGATGAATTCTATCGCAGGATAAAGTAATGCTGAGCTTATGGATTCGGATGCGCTCATATAGAAACTTAAGACCACGGAAGATGAAGCTATTTGTGGATTGTTTGTGCAGCACGAGAATTGTTGTGTACAGATAGAGAGAGGAAGAAGCTCAAGTTTATGCAAGGCTTTGGAGTAAGTTGATTGCTCTAGCTGCTGTTAAGAAGAACGCGACTTGGCGCTGGTCGGTGAAATTGATGCGTTTGTGGTAGTTGGCGCCCACGTAGTTGGTTTTGGTCTGCTATGTTATCTATTGCAGACATACTGCTTGATGGATCGACGGTCTCTTCATACGTACACGCCGTGCAGTGGTTGTTGGTTGTTGCACTGCTAGAAAGAATATGAAGGTTCTATGACGGGGCTGCTAGTAGTTGAGATCCATGACACTGGGGTTTTGGGCGTCGACACTGCCATGTTTCACTACGAGTCGAAGAAGCTGGTGCTGTCTCCGTTCATCCTGTCCAGATTGTGACGTTTATTTGAAGACGTGTCACGACTACGAGTTGAACTTTTAGATATCAAGTTCATGCCAAATGATGGCATTCAACCACTGAAACCAAGTCTTCGGGTATTAACTTTTGATCCTGGCAAGGCAACGTATGTTTCGTACTCGGAGCTCGATGTTGTTTGTATATACTTGAGCTAAGGTTCACATGTTGCAGTGGTCGGTATAATGGATTGATACTTGAGATCGGGTCATGCGAATGGCCTCATGATTGAAAGAATAGTTTACGACTCGTCAATTAGGATTTGGTAATTTAGGGAGACCCTTAATCTTAAACGGTAACAGATTTATATCATTCAGATTTTACTTACAGCTGATTTATATCAAGCTACATCTAGAAAAATAGTTCAATTTGTTTTGAAACGGTTAAAAAAGAATGGCCCGTCGTCGGCCAAGAATACCGTGTAAAGGTTGGTCCGACCCTTGGGGGTGTCTTGATTAAGCCACTGATCGTCCAATCTCAAGATACAACAAGCTTCGTCTTTTTCATTGTCAATCCCATCACAACTTGTCGTCTTCCTTCTTCTCTCTCAATACCCAATCTCCATTGCATCTATGATTTGTTAATACGACAAGCTTTCTCGACAAAAATGTCTTTCAAATTTTGTTGATGGGCAAGAAAGGCATTTTTCGTCTATCGCAGCGTGAAAGCACAGGCACTTTGTACATGAACATTACAAAGCAAGAATGCGCAACCGTTCCGATATGCTGCATGATGGTGCATAAAGTCATTTTTTACTTGGTATCAAATATGTCGGGAAGGACACACCTTTGCATAGGCAGGAATGGAAACGTCTGAGAAGAAAAAGTCAATGCAAACTTTCCAGTTGGTTGCAGCAATGGCAACGGTATCCATAGGGTGTTAAGCGTCAAAAAAATTAGGGTACAGACGTAATTTATATACACGCTGTGTACGTCCATATCGTACAGCCTATTTGTGTTTGGCGCATGAGGAAGTTTAGGTTGCTACATTGCAAGAACAGTGCTCTAAGAATACACAACTAACTATTCAAATTGGTTTTAGTAAAGCAAGTATAGTAAATAGTCGGTTTTGCTCATTTTCGACTGACTGACTACGTAAATACAAACGGGACAGTGACATTTCAGTACATATGTACATGTATTAACGACTACGCTCAGAAAGTGTCATTGCTGTAATTCTAGCTGCGGGTACGGGTATGTTGAATCTTTGTAAAAACTATATGATCACATCTCATCATGACGGAAAAGCGCAGGTGTTTGCGCTATTTCAACGTCAATGATGGAAAGAATTACGACTTTGAGATTCTTCAATACCGCAGCTGTCCAAGTTGATCATGCAACGTCATATGTTTGCTGGCGTTTATATCATTCATTCGACGTTGGAACAAGAAGTCTGTCCAAGGTCATCAGCTCATGGAGCTGAGTCGACGGTGCCGACATTTTCTGCGAACGTTGCCGTGCTGTAACAATACCGGTCACATGCGTGCGACGAGACGGCCCGAAAGAGCCCTACAGGCCGAGGACTTTACTACTACAGGCTCTCATTCGTACAAGAAAGACTTAATATATTTATCAATGATTTATTGCTGTTTAGGTCGTTGACAAGTGTAGTTAGATGTTAATAAACTTGGACTGATATCCTGAATTATGAACGTGAGAGAAACGGCTTTTTATGTGTGTGAAACGTATCTGTTTTGCAAAAAGGCACGGTCCGGCCAATCAACAGCATCGCATGATTGCAGTTCAGCAGCTCGAGGTCGCCACATCATTCACGGCCACTGCCCTCCATCACAAAAACTATTCTTGTGTTTGAGCTCTTCATTATTCGATCATCCACGCAGCAGTAACAGCTTCTATTTTTATTCTACTTCCTTTCGTCTAATGTCGACCCCATCCAAGAGCAACAACATCAACAATTTACGCCTAGTACAACTGGAAAAGGCTGCAAGAAAACTGACGCTGTACTCGCGGGCACTTCATCAACAGCTTGCATGGCTTCGTGAGGAGATGGTGAACGAAAAGCAGGCCGTCCTGACGTCTGAGGACGACGTGAGTGAGTCATCAGCGCGACTTCAGGAGATTGAAGAGCTCATGGCGCAGCTCCAAGAAGAGATTGATGCGCTCCGTATGACGTCACCCTTGCAAGATAATGGCAGCCTAGCTGCACGCGAGCAAGAGATGGAGGAGCTCGCGGAGGAGCGTCATGAGGAGCTCGAGTTGCTCGCTCATATCCAGACAATGCTACAGATGCATCAAAACACGCACAGGAAGATCAAGCAGATGATTGCGACGCTTATGAAGGAGATTCATTGCGTACGTGAACGCGAAAAGATTGTGGTGCTAGCGGCACTACGTAGTCGCATGTTCAAGATCATTGCTCCGAAAATCTAGAGCAGATTGCAGCTATTGCTGCTGCCATCTCTTTGATCCACAAGAGACTGCATCAAAATTGCATGAAGAAAACACGTCGTCGGAATCATCGACACGTATACGACATCCATTGGATTTCAATGAACCCACCACCGCCATTACCACCAAGCAATCTCGAGTACCTAAGAGACTCTTATTTATTGAACAAACTTTTTCGAACCCTTTCTATCGAGCACTTTCGTCCTGATTTAAATGATATCGTCCTAAGAAGATTGATAGTTTCTCAAGTTTCCAAAATCTCTTTATTTTTCTTCTTTTAAATCTGAATCGTCAAATTTAGAATCTCTGAGTCTTTCTCTTCTAAAAAAAAACAACCAGTTTTTGGGGGGGTTGGATTGGGTTGGGTTGTTTTTGCTATGGTGCTAGGAGGTTTCGTTCTAGATGAACAGAGTGAAGAAGAAGTGCTACGTGAAGCAATACAGACTGTTTGTGACCAGGGTTTTCGCATGCAGCATGCAGTAGACGTAAATGAACAATCTGATGTGCTGAACTACGCTGCTGAAGTCCTGCGTGAGCTACGCACGAGCTTGCTTTCTCCCAAGAACTATTATCAACTTTGTACATATAATGAATGTTTAGATGATAGGAACTATATACTTGATCGTATCGCTAATATTGCTTGTATGTAATATGTGGTTGTATATTAGACATGCAGGTAATGGATCAGTTACGGCATTTTGAGAGTTATGTGGAAGAACAACAGCAACAAGGCGCGTCAATGCGTTTGCTCTATGAACGCGTCCAGAGCAGCGGCAATGTACTGCCGAGACTGTACGGCAAGGGACAGTGTACTGCTATTTTTTATGGTGTTGTATGGAGGTTCTTATGGTAATTATGGTTGTGTGTGTTATCAGCTACTTGCTCGTGACAGTGGGTGCAATTTACATCAAGTCTCAAGAAGCACCAGCTTGTGATGTGTTGATGGATCTTGTGGAAATGGCAAAAGGAGTACAACATCCACTACGTGGGCTTTTCTTGAGGCATCATTTGTCTCTTAGTGTACGTGACAAGCTACCGGATACAGGTTCAGTGTATGAGCAATCAGGTGGTGGCACTGTCAGCGATTCTATCAAGTTCTTGCTGCAAAATCTTCGTGAAACCAATCAGCTTTGGATCCGATTGCAGCACCAGAAAATAAGTAGTGATCGACCACTGACTGCTCGAGAAAAGGAGCGAATGGAGCTACGTCTGCTTGTTGGGACAAGCCTCGTACGGCTTAGTCAATTAAATGGTGTTACGCGCAGCATGTATGCTGAACAGGTGCTACCTGTATTACTAGATGATGTTGTCCTTGCATGCAAAGACTGCATGGCGCAACAGTATTTGATGGATTGTATCATTCAGGTCTTCCCTGACGAGTTTCACTTGCAAAATCTTGAGAGGCTATTGGACGCAATGGAAAAGCTGCAGCCAAATGTCGACGTTGCTTTGATCTTGACAGCTCTTTTTGAACGTCTCACAAAATTTCGGGAGGCGCAGGGAACTGTTAGTAGTACAGGACAGCAGGAAGCAGTAGTGGATGATCGTAGCAAGTTAGAAGAGAAGCAGCAAGACGGACTTCATGTTTTCAAGCAAATGATGGACACGACTACCAAGCTGTTTTTGCGCTCATCGCGGTATACCGCTGGAAGTGGAAGTCGTTCAAACGAAGGAAGTGGAGTTGATATGCACTTGGCCTCAGTGTTGCCCTATTTCGTAGCGTTTGCTACTTTTACCCTTGTCTGGTTGGGTAACACCAAGCGTGATGAGTTACATATAGCTGCAGCCCTTGAGCAGGTGGTTGCTGGCTGCTTGACATTTTTACGTGAGCGAACAGCGTGGCGAGTTGACAAAGACAAGCAAAAGCGCCAGGTTGTGGTTTCACAGCTCAAATCTCTCGCGCTCACGCTCCTTCGAAGCCTTTCCATCCAGGATCTCTTGCAAGTGCCGTCACTGCTTGAGTTGCTTGCACTGATGCCGTGGCAGGGTGCGTGGAAAGATGTGGCATTGGCATGGATCACATTGCTACTTGCGCGGCATGAACGTGTTTACAATGAGAAACAAATGAACTTTTTGCTAACGGTGCTGACACCATTGGTGCGCGATGACCCCGATGAGTTGCAGTCGCTATCGTCAGCCACCACAACAGAAGTGGGGAAGAAGAAGGAGGCTGAGAATTTTGAAGCGGAGCAACAAACACTAGCCAAGGTTGTCCACCTCGTCGCAAACGATGATCTCGACGTCAAATTTCGCGCATTTTCGATGGCACGACGTGCATTCTTGCTGAGCGGTGTATTTCGGATTCGTTTCACTCTTGTGCCATTAATCTGCCAGTCGCTAACGCTTGCTCGAGACCTAGCAGCTCATTCTCAGGAAAAGCCGCAAAGCCAAGAGACTAAGGCAGACTCAGAGATTACTGCATGTGATGGTAACTTGAAGGCTTTTGTTACAACGGCTCGGGAGGTGCTTCAGTTTGTACATGAGATGGTGACGGCATTAGCATCCAAGCAGGATGCGCTTTCGGTGTCGTGCGTTCATTTGTTTCTGCAATGTGCTCTCGTAGCTGATGACTGTGCTTTTGAGGCGATTGCATGCGAGTTTATCACGCAGGCTTTTATTGTGTATGAAGACCAAATTACGCTTGCACGTGACCAGTGGCGCGCTTTAGAGTTAATGGTGGCATCATTGCGTGCAACTCGCAATCTTTCGAGCACCAACTACGAAATTCTCGCGACCAAGACTACACAGTACTCTGCTCGACTACTCAAGAAAAACGAGCAGGCTTTGATGGTGCTGAAATGTGCGCATCTTTTTTGGGTAAGTGTATGCGCTGTAATTACTTGCTCGAGGCTTCATGAAACATACAGTTTCTGTGAATGTTTCATCGTTGTTTCTTATGTTCTTCTACACAGCACCCGTCTCAGCGAGATGGCAAGCGCGTCCGCGAATGCCTTCAACGATCGCTACGCATTGCGGATTCAATGAAGGACGTGGTGTCGAACCAGGTTTTCCTTTTTCTGGATATACTGGAGGCTGTACGTTGAGCTCCTAAATGGGCAGAGTCTGGTTCAATCACACTAACATGCTGCTGCGTCATTGCTGGCGGCTTTATTGCTGGTAAACAGTATGTGTATTTTTTTGAGATGCAGACGCCTGAAGTGACCCGCAACTACTTGGTGGGTCTGTTGGCACTCGTGAAAGATCACCTTAATAACATGGAGCTTGGACAGTCGCGCAGGGAAGGTGAATTCCGTTATCGCGCCATTATGCGCTACATAGATGCCTTGGATGTATCCAGTGATGCACTATCGACCTCGTTTTCACCGTCATTGCGGTAGTACCTATTTATAAACCTGGCGATCCTGTCTTGCAGCATTCTCGAATGCGTCAATGCGTTAAATGCGTTAATATCGTCTTGAGTCTAACATTTGTTCGGTACGCAAGACGTTCATTGCTTCAACGCTGTGCATTGTTTGATCGTGCAGTGTCGGAGTTTATGTGTTCGACATGCGAGCGTCATTTCAAGAGAAGGAACGGTGTGCTGAGAATTACAAACTCCTGCAAAAACAGTGTAACTCTTGTCATGGCAGTAGTAACTCCAACTGTCCACGTCTGAAGAGATCAAAGTTGTAGAGATTAGCATGTGCAGCACAGATGTCTTTGCAAATTCGAAACCGGCACAAGACTAGTGCGTTCTGTGGTCAGAACGCTTTTATCTTTTTTCAGTGGTCCAGGTCTCCTAAAAGTAAGACAATATCAGCATCAAGCAGTCTTCTTCTCTCTCTCTCATCTCTCTCTTGTTGTATTTACTTGATTGTTTCCTTTTTTTCAATCAGGAGTCTGCATGACGTAGCCGCAATTGCAAGTGAGCTCCAATCTTCTGCCTGTTTAAGGAGAATAGAATGTTTACCACCTTTTGACACTTTAGTGGCCACCATGGTAGCCTTCCTTCATCTTGTATCGCACACCACAATACTTGCAGGTTTGCGGCGTGTTGTATTCACGCGTGTCTAGCTGAATATACTCGGCTGGATGACCCAAAGCACCACCACCACCATCACATACAGCTAGACTGCTTTCCAGCTCCACAATCGGCACCTTGGCAATCCGGAGCTCAGCATCGCTGCGATGACGATTAATGTCCTAAATCAACGTGTTTTTTACAAATAAAACAAGGCAAATTAGCACTTGTGACAAAACATAACGCCCAGCCCCATTTTTCGTCGACTCACTTCGTACGGCGTCTGGAGGTCGTAGATCGTCGTGAAGCCCGCGATATGTTGATGAAACGAGGTGGTATCTAGTGATGCCTTACGCAGACCACATGCACGCACTGCATTGGTAAAAAATGTCTTCGAGCTACGACGCAGCATCTTGTCAGTCAGTCGTCTTGTGGCTTGTTTTTACTGTCAAACGTGAGGTCATTGCCATAGTTATGTATTCTTGGTGTATTTTAGATCATCGTGTTAAGTACGATTGTATTTATGGGCCTTCTTGCATGAACAACCACAATGACGGCGCTGATAGCGGAGATTTCAAACGTTTTTACGGCGCCATGTTTATCCGTCCCTTCAGTATTCGAATGTAATCCACTTGTTTCTTCTACCAAGAATTTCTTACAATCACGTCCTGCTGGTGTATACACGTGTATACGAGCACCATCCGACTTCATGGTAGTCGAAATGAATCTATCCAGAGTGTTGGTCGAATGGTCCTTTCACTTGCAACGGTTGTCAACTGGTATGATTACGATAGATCCAAACTTCAACAAGAATAAGCTGAAGTTGATGAAAATGGCTACAGAATTAGTGGCTACTACTGTCTTAACACAATGGTATGCAATAGAGACGCAAGATGGACTGGTCTCGATACTTTGGTATCCATTTCAAGAGAGTAAAGAGTATGGCGTTGCTGTTCACGTTTGTACAATGCCACGACCAAAGTGTCTTGCATCAACGGTGTTGGTCTATGGAGAAGGACGAAAGAATGCTCGATGCAAACACACGCAATGGATCAAGGACCGAGTGCCAATCGAAAATTACATGGAACACTTGATCCAGACGCGTGGTGAGTCAATTCATGAGGTTTTGTTGAGTGAAGCAGCCGAGGGAGATGAGAGATTGCTGCTAGAAGGCCTGATCACGAACTTTTTTGTTGGTAAGGGCGGCGACTGTTGATAAGGTGAGAGGATTGAAGAAGAGGAAATAACATCATGGTGTATGTGTGTGCGTCTATTGACTAATGCAGTGAAAGACGGACAATTGGTCACGGCGGGTACAAATGTTTTGGAAGGAAGTACAAGGGAGTTAGTGCTGAAAGCCTGTCGTGATTTATCCATTCCGGTGGTTTTTCAGGCCCCAAAGCTTTCAGAGCGGCATTTGTGGCAGGCAGCATTTGTTACAAGTACCTTAAGCTATTGATTGAGGAACTGAACTTGTTGATTTGCTGATTTTGTGTTGTGTTACATGTGTAGGCGCGGTTCGTATAGTGGTTGATGTCACGCGTTTGTTGTGCGAAGAAAAACATGGAGAGCATGTGGTACTTCAAGAGACCTTGATTCCTAGCGACAAAAGTGAGTTTACAAAGAGAATTCGAGACCAGATATTGATGCAGCGTATGTATCTCAAGTAAGTTACTGCATCGTCACGGATCCAAGACGTGATCAGATTGAAGACACTTTGACAAGAACCTCATATTAGAAGATCAATGAAACCAGTCATGAAGGCGTTAAACTCGTCCAGATATGCTATTGCAGCTCTTTCAATGCACCTCTAGAGCGTTCATTCAGCATGCTCGCGTATATCTGAACGCTTTTCGCTATTCTCCGCCGCAAGTAAAGCGATATCGTCTCAATAGCACCGCACAATAAGGATATCCACGTCTGGAAAGATATAGCGTGGTTGTCATGTGAAGCGATTAGCTCCATACAATTATTGTGCAGCTCCGAATTGGTCGATATATTAGACTTAAGTAAAGTATGATAGATAGCGTATTGGCGGGTTCTGCACTAGTCACCCCGCAACACAAATATGCATCAGGCAGTCTGAACGATTTTTGATTGGCTAAAAGTAGCTCACTTGAAAATAACATGGGTAGCATATGATAAAAACAAATGGGTACCTTGTGATTGCGTGGACCCAAAAATGTTTGGATACTTTGTATCCATCCATTGTACCTCATTATTCATTAGTACCCAATTTTTTGCCACATCATGAACGTCTCTTCTTATTGGCAAGCGCCATACTTTACCGAGCCTAAATGGCGACCTAGCACAAGTTCTGTGCCTTATTTTCAGAGTACACTAATGTTTATGACCATTGTTTACTTGTTTATGACGTATCTAGACCTTCGTCAACACCGTAAACTACACGACAAGGAGTTTCCCAAGCCTCTTGAAGAAGCGATTCAAGGGCTTGGAAAATACAGTCTCAAGACGAAAGAATCAGATACGAAAGAATCAGGTGACCACGAATCAGATGGTCAAGAATCAGATACAACTCTGCTTGCTGCTACAAAGGCTAAATTTGACAAGAGTCGTGCCTATGGACTGGAAAAGAGCACGTTTAGTTTTGTCAGTGGCGCGTACAACCAGATGGAGGCCACAGTATTTCTACTACTGGGTTATTTGCCCTTTATGTGGACAATAAGTGGTCAGGTCTTAGCGGCTTTGAATCTGGACGCTCATAATGAGATTTATAGAGCTTTAATGCTCCTGACACTAACAAGTATTCGAGATACGCTCGTGCAGATTCCTTTTGACCTTTACTCGACATTTGTCGTGGAAGCTCGTCATGGTTTTAACAAGCAGACATATGGGCTTTTCTTTATGGATAAGATCAAGACCTTTGTGCTGTTTCTCGTCATTGGATTTCCAGTTACAGCAGTATTGATCTATGTCATTCGATGGGGAGGAGAGTATTTTTATATGTACGTCTGGGCTTTCTTATTTGTCTTCTCAGTCATCATGATGACGCTTTATCCGGTGCTCATTATGCCGCTATTCAATAAATTCACACCGCTAGAAGAGGGTGAACTCCGCACACGTATTGAAACACTAGCAGCAAGTCTTCACTTTCCGCTGACCAAACTTTTTGTCACGGACGGCTCCAAGCGCTCCAGCCATAGCAATGCCTACTTCTTTGGACTGTTCAAGAGCAAGCGCATTGTGCTTTTTGACACGCTCTTGAAGCAAGCGACAAACGATGAAATTGTTGCCATTCTAGGCCACGAGCTCGGACACTGGAAGCTTTGGCACACTGCGCAGGGCTTTGTGATCCAACAGGCATATATTCTCGCCTCGTTCTATGTGTTTGGCCTCTGCATGAACGATGCCGAGCTTTTTGCAAGTTTTGGGTTTGCAGGCGACTCGACAAAGCCTGTAATCATCGGTTTCATGCTCTTTTCACAGACCGTCTGGGCTCCGGTAGAGCACGTGCTGTCGTTCTTGATCACTCTGAACACGCGCCGAAATGAATTCCAGGCAGATGCGTTTGCGGTGGACCTTGGCCATGACGTCGCACTCAAGTCAGGACTCACCAAGCTTGCCATTGAGAACCTGTCCAACATGAACCCTGATGCGCTGTACAGTGCCTATCACTACAGCCATCCACCTCTTGTTGAGCGTCTGAATGCTATCACGGCGCGTGCTAAGAAATCGCAGTAAGAGCGACTGTGACGTCGGTAGGCAACGTGCCACGACGTAAACGTTCGTTTGGGGTTTGAAGCTAATGATTTCAACACGATATTCGTAGCTCGCTTGTGTTGTCATATGCCATTGCACGTTTTGATCTTGTTCCGGCGGAACGCAGTGAGTGATTATGTTTGCACACGCACTAATGTATTTACTTAAATTGAACAGCCTTGCTTGCTTCCCTGACAGCAGCTCAGATTGTCCTTGTCTGCGTGATTCAAGTCAAGAAGACAACGGTCGAACTCTAAGCACACGCATCCGTACGCTCCGTTTGTTGGGTGGTACGCGTAGCTAAGAAGGGCTTCTGGCCAGCACGACGTAGCGCATTCGTGTCTGATTCGGGTTGTAAATGATATACTCGCTGTGGTGTAGTCCCGTACGTTCTTCAGGCTGGACTGGTTTGCCTACAGGCCAGATAGCACCATGAGTGTCCAGGACTTCACCTGTGGGATCGGGACGACATGACCCAACACCTTTACAGCTGTGGTAGTACGCTCCCTTGGCGCGTCCGCCTGCTCCTGTGTGTACAAACTGTTTTGCGTTGTCGTCCGAGTTCAGCATCTCCTTGCTCTTGCCCAGAGCTACTTCACTCAGAGCAAAGACGCATTGGTTGTGCCCATTTGTAGGTCGGCAATGGCAATACGCCTGCGCTTTCGTCACCTTGTCTGTAAAGTATAGTCCTTTGCCAAAAGTTCGTCCATTCGATGCTACCTCTGGCGGTGCAATTTGCAACCCTTCCGACAAGATGCCCGACCAGTTTGCCAAGTGGCTGCCGTGCCACAGAATCTGACAACGGAGCAAAGCAAACACCCGTCACCACCACCAGGTCAAAACAACACAATCATAGTAATCAACAACTCGATCCAACCCAAAAGCTTTTGACACCTTACCCGCCGGTTGGCAAATTTGCGAAAAGGCTCAAAACGCGTCTCCTGCTCGAGTTTCTCGACGCGAAAGACTGAAAGCAGCTCCAGCCGGTCTTGCTTCCGACCACAGCAGTTCGAGTTGCGAATATATGTCTGAATTAGTGCAAAGTCGGAATCCGATGTCTTCACAGGTTCTAGTTTGCATTCTAGCAAATTGTAACACTCATCCAAGTAGTTTCTTGAGCTACACTGTCGAGCCACTGGCTCATGGGCCATTCCACGTACGTTAACACCAACTTCAGCCATTAGTTGCACCTTCTTGCCAAGTTTTATCATCGTATCGATAACCTCCAGACGCGAGTGATGCGGAATAAGAGAGAAGAAGTGGCTACTCAGATTCGTCAATCGCGCTCGAGACACCTGCCGGCTACAAAGTGCTTCGTAGATTTCCTCCAACGTCTCGTATCCCTGTCCATAATAAAACGTGCACATTAGCACAATTGCATTACCGTAGTCATAAAACAACGAAACGCAGACTCTGGCATATTACGTACGCGCTTGATAGTTGTTTTGGACAGCCGCCCAAGCGGTAGCTTCATGATAGCGTCGCCCAATAGATCATCGGTGACTGTGTATGCGTACGACAGCTCGGTATGATCAACAATAAGAGTCAAGAAGTCCTGTACCTCAATGGGCAAGCGCGACGGTGGAGCAGTAGCGCATGCACAAATCAATATCTCAGAAGAAGCTACACAAGCCGTATCACCATCCGAGTTTGCATACAGCCAGTCAAATTGGGTGCTCAGGGATCGCTGCACCCTTGTCGTTGTTGTTGTTGTTGTTGTTGGCGTAGTAGTTGTAAGTGTCGAATTAGGTGAAGAGTAATTCATTTTCACGGCGCCTCGACGACGCTTGCGACTCGAAGACGACGCTGCTTGAAGCGGCGGTGGCGACCTAGGCACGAGATCAAAATCTTGAAAACTATCTGCATTGTCCATCTCGCCCTGATTATCCATCAGTGCATTTGTAAGCGACTCCGAGTATGGAGTACCAGTTGAATAATCCAATTCAATCCACGTATAGCTTCCTTCCTGATATCGTAGCGCATGACGCTCTTCCCACTCACATTTTGTGTTGGTTAAGAACAAGGTGCAAAACTCAAGCGTGACCTTTGCAACACTTGAAAATGGGCCTGTGAGTGTTGTTTTACCTGCACATCCAACTCGTCCTGCTCGAGTCCAGAGGTAAAAGTGTTGATCAAACTCAAGCGCTTGGAGTGCAATAAATTCGCTATGATTATCATGAACACGTGCCTAGAAATACACAAGACACAAGACACGCGACATAAGTCTCTCAATCTTTCTATACGGGAAGATCAAAACAAGTAGCTCACTCTTGTGAGCATTGCATTATAATAACTTCCTCCATGTTTTAAAACAAGAGCTCGACGTTGATAAGCCTCTGGTACATATGGATCTGGTCGAATCAACTCCAGGATCTTTCCTTCTTCTTCATCATCATCATCATCATCTTCTTGTGTCTCTTGTTTCGTCTCATGATTGCAGCATTTCACCTTCATCTCATCCTCTTCATCTGGTAACTGAAGTTTCACGGCTTTTGCATGACGACGTGACATCATTCTTTTCTTAAGCGGTGGTGATAAGACTGGTAATTGAGACACACCTAGCTGAGAACGTGTACTTGCAGCCACACCTGATCGTTGTATTGTCTGCACTCCACGTGGTACATTTAAACGACGTGGTCGATTGGGTGTCATGGGTGATGGATATGAAAAAGATGATGACTTCATTGCAAGAGCAGGAGATGAAGTAGCGCGAGATGAAGTAGCAGGAGATGAAGGAATGACAAGTGGATTGGAAGTAGTAGATGAACGACGTTTCTTTGCCATGAGAAGAATAACCAGAACAAGAACAAGAACAAGAGAAGAAGAAGAAGAAGAAGAAGAAGAAGAAGGGAGAAGAAGGAGAAGAGGAGCGTCAAGTGATGCAAACGAGGCTGGAAGGGAACTGGGTTTTCCTAATGTATTGATTATGAACTCTCTCTATCGATTGGGGGGGTCTGTTTGGTTGTCAGTCTGTTTGTCTACTATCTATCTATCTTTGTTTGGGTCGGGCCTGTTCATTTTGTCAGTCTTAATATTTGTATGGAAAACGCTTATTATATGTGAGCTTTGGATTTTGGTGTGAAACAGGTTTTAGAGGACATTATTTCTTCATGAAAAGACGTGCAAGGAAGAATGAATTATCAAAGAGTAAGAGGGTTGTTTGATTCAAGTAACAACAAACTTGGAAGGGGTTATAATTGATCATTTGGTTTTGAAAACCAATTGAAATCCGCAAAAGTGCCATGTAAAGTGAAAAAACATGTCAGGTCAATACTTTGTTTGGAATGGAAAAGTATTTGTTTTAACAAGTTATTACACATAAGAACTTATCTTCAACGAGGGTCACCATGTTGAAGCGCATCTCAGATCTGAGAACTGGCCCTGCTTTTTCACATGCACACGTGAGTAAAAACACATTATCCTAGATGTCATTCTAACGAGGGGAAGTTGTATTCTGACTCCATCATTGTCACCTTCGACCAACCTAATCCACATGGCAGCCGTAGGTGCTGTCGTCGACGCTGTCTTTGGGTCATATGACATTAAGAATGCAAAACAATGGCGTGATGAAGATCTACTACATCGTGAACAGGAGAAACAATGGCGAGAAGATTCGATACAGCGTGAATATGAATGGCGACGTGCTGATTTAGAACGTGAACGGCGCGTCGTGAAGCTTGAGAATGAAAAGCGCATTATTGATGCACGACATCGACAGCTTGTGACGGTTTCACAAATGTCGGCACTTCTTGCCGGTTTTACAATGTCTACAATTGTTGAAGTGCAGATTGCAGATGCCACAAGTGAACCCATTATTATTGCATACGGTACGGTGTGTTGCATGGAGGTGCGAAGGATTTTTTTTTACTGTAAAGCTACCTCATGGAAATATGGACTAACAATTACTATCTACTACTACTGCTACTGCTGTGGTTGTTTGTTTGCTGGTGTTTGTTTCGATTGTTTACAGTTTATCGTCATGTTAATGTGCATGTTAACATGTATGGTCTTACTACTAGCTCTCACGCGTTTTGTGACGCATACATTGGAAGGAGAGGTACATGCACTCTCATCCTTGGAATTAGATATTGTATCACCTTTCTACGGCTGGTGGTTAATCAAGTGTGAACATGAATGGATCATGGCTTACCAACTATTCCATCTTGGGTTATCTCTCTTCCTTGCACAAGTGGCGCTACTCGGTTGGGCCGTCTTTGGGGGAGTGGGTCGTTGCTGCATCATGCATGACCGTATTATGTCTAATAACATTTGCGTACTTGGAGCTTCGTGTAGCAGGTCGATGGAGATACCTCGTGCGATTTCCAGAGTCACAAACGTCTGGATCACTTACAGCAAGGAGACCGGACGATATGTCACCACCTGTCATCTCATAAATTAAGTGATAGCATTGCCATTCAATGCTATTTCCAAATATACGAGCCAGTCATTCGAATTTTCCTCATGGTTCACGTCAAGGTTGACTCGAGTTTGTGTACTTGCATTAGACGCTGTCTAATAACGTTGCATGCTTTTTCTTATGGCCCCACATATATATATATATATTATCTAGCATACAATTCCACCATTTCAGACAATTCATACTTAATCAAAGTCTATTTTTTCCACTGGCAAATGTTTCTGAGCCATTCGTGGTCGGTCATTGAGCTCCTCACTTGTTCATTAGAACAATGACAGACCAATTTGTAATCCATAAATTTGGTGGTACATCTGTCGGGAATGCTACTTGCTTTGCAAAGGTAGCAAACATTGTCTCGCAATTAAAAGCATCACGTGTAGCAGTCGTTGTATCAGCTATTGGTGGGAACCCAAAGGTGACAGACCTGCTGATTTCACTCCTTGAGTTAGCAAAACAACGTCGTACTGCTGAATGTCGTGAGGTTCTAGCGACGATTCAATTGAAACACCATGACGTCGTGAATGCGCTACTTCCTCGACATATTCGTGACCCTATTGAAAAAGCTATTGAGCACGATCTTCAATCCATCTCGGACCTCCTGCGCTCGATCTCCATAATGCAGGATTATAACGACAATATCGTCGAGTTTATCTCGGGTCATGGTGAAATCTGGTCAGCTAAAGTCCTGACTGCTGTATTGAGTGAAAAGGCTCGAGCGGATGGCAAGACACACGACTTTCACTATGTAGATGCTCGTGACTTTTTAACAGTCGAGCGAGATACTGAGCATGGACCGATTGTCAAGTATGATCTATCGATGCAAAAGATGCAACAGATTGTAAAGAATGGAGAGAGTGAACAACTGACGCACCTTGTCATCACTGGATTCATCTGCAGTACGGTCGAGGGTGTCATGACGACGCTTAAACGAGACGGCAGTGACTTTACGGCCTCGATCTGTGGTCGGGTGCTCCATGCAAGCAGTGTCACAATTTGGACGGATGTTAGCGGTGTGCTGAGTGCAGACCCACGTCGTGTCCCGGAGTCGCGCATTCTACAGGAGATATCGTACCAAGAAGCCATGGAACTTGCATACTTTGGTGCTAAGGTCATTCATCCAAAGACCATGACGCCTGCTATTGTCGAGGATATCCCCATCTACATTCGAAATACATTTGATCCGGAACATCCTGGCACACGAATTGCACATCGTAAGAAGGTGGAGTTCAAGCGCTCCATGTCGAACGGTGCACCGACGGCACGCAATATTGTAAGTGGGTTTTCCACGGTAGATGATCTGGCATTGTTTAACATTGAAGGAAGCGGCATGGTAGGCGTGCACGGCACGTCGTCACGGCTGTTTAGCGCACTGGACCGCGTAAAGGTGAATGTTGTGCTCATTGCACAGGCTAGTTCAGAGCATTCGATCTGTTTTGCAGTACCTATGGACTGTGCTGATGTAGCAAAGGACGCTATTAACGAGGCTTTCTTCAAAGAGATCCACATGGGACACATTGACAAGGCCGAGTACATTGCGCCAGTTAGTATTATTGCTGCCGTGGGTGACCAGATGAACCAGACTCCTGGTGTGTGCGCCCGTTTCTTCAGTGCGCTGGGTCGTGCCAAAATCAACGTGTTGGCAATCTCACAAGGATCGTCGGAGCGCAACATTTCAGCTGTGGTGCACTACAAGGATTCGGCTACTGCTCTGCGTTCTGTGCACTCATCTTTCTTCCTGTCGGACCAAACCCTTTCCATCGGTTTGATGGGACTTGAATTCGGAGAAGACGAGACAAACAGCATTGGTGTGGCACTGCTGAAGCAGTATCACCAACAACGCGAGTTCTTAAAGCAGCGCTTCAACGTGGATATCCGTGTGCGCGCTATCGGCACTCACATGTCGTCGCAAATGCTACTGGACGTCGAGGGCAATATCACTGAAGCGGCCTTATCGGCCCGGGAAAGCGAGTTTGTGCCTTTTGACCGGAACAAATTTCTGAATCACGTGTGCGCGGACCATCTTCCTCACTGGCTTATTGTTGATGTCTCCAACAGCTTCCACCACGTGAAGGATCTTTACCCGCAGTGGCTGCAGCGCAAGGTGCACGTCGTGACTTCCAACATCAATGTTTCTTCAGCCACTACGATGCAGCACAGTACCCTGCAGGAAATGGCGATTGAGAACGAACTAACGTACGACCCGGAGGCTACGCTTGCCATTGGTGTCCCCATTTTCAACACGATTCAGAACTTTATCCAGACGGGTGACGATATTCAGCGGGTAGAGTATACGGGAAGCCGCTTCTTGCACGCTGTGTTTGACACCGTGTTTGCACTACCAGACCCCACGACGGCTGACCTAGAAATCATTATCAGGGACGTCATAACGCAGTTCAAGAATGAATTCAGCGTGCGCGACATTGTGGACGACGTAATGGGCGTGCGTAGCGCCAAAAAGGCGATTATGATTGCTCGCGAAATGGGCTACGATATGGAACTGAAGGACGTCAATATTGAGAGTCCGTGGGAGGCGAGCGCCGTGGTGGCAGGCAGTCAGGATGAGGTTGGAGCCTGGAGCTATGATTACCTTCTGAAGCATTTGCTTGCGGCAAGCAATCCTCTGAAGCAGCAGATCGCCAAGGAAGCAGCAGATCCAAAACAAGCAGTGCAGCTACGCCAAATGACTTATATTGATGCCAGCAACGGAACGATCTCTGTACGAGTAGAGGCCTTGGCCCCGACACACTCGTTTGCCTCGCTCAAGAGTCGTCAGGGTGGCTTTGCATTTTACACACTGCGGCATTCACTGCACCCCGTAGTTGTCACAGGTCCTATTGCCGACTGCTCGATCACAGCGGGTTCGCTTTTCGGCAGCACGCTATTTCTCGCGCGGAATTGCGGTGCACGCGCCCATAACTGCAGTCAAAAGCCATGTAAACTGAAGTTGGAATCAATAGCGCAAGATCCAGAGAAAATTTCTCCGAGCAGTTGAGCATCAATATACAAGAGAATGCATGGACGCAAAAGCACATGCCACAAGTCCATCAGTTTACCATGTTATTCAATCGAACAGGATAATGACGCACTTCTTTTTTTTTCGCTGCATTATCATGGCAATGGGACACTCAATCTCCTTCTTCTCGTGACGAGATATCTCCATTTACTAGCAATCCACAAATTATAGTGCAATAATCCACCGACGCAGAGCACAGAGACAACAAGAGCTGCAATCATGGAGCGGACAAATACAATCCAACTGATTAATCCAATCGTTACAAGAAAGAAGGATGCACCGGTCCGAAAGAATTGATACGCCAGTAGCCACTCTTGTTCACATTTAGTGACCCACCAGTCAATAAATGGTGACACTATATCCAACTCAAGATCCGACAAACGTAGTACTTGACCTTCTAACGTGTGTGTCACAAAGCGTGTGACTGCCAAGAGCAATAAAGTGCATGTTAACGTGCATAACAACATACACAAAAACTCAAGACACGCGATTGTGCCATAGAAAAGTACCAGCACTTGATTCGTACGATTCTCCAAGGACTTGATCTCTTGTATAAACATAATTGAAAAGAATCCCAAGATCGCTGATAGCTCTAAGATCGTTCGTAGCTGTTGAAGATGTGCATCCACAAGACGTTTCTCTGCCTCGAGTTTAGCCAAACGTCTCTCACGCTTTAGATCCGCGCGACGCCATTCGGTATCACGAAGAATTGCGTCTTCTCGCCATTGTTTTTGTTGCTCACGGTGCATTAAATCTTCATCACGCCATTGCTTGGCATTCTTGACATCGTATGAACCAAAGACAGCATCGACCACGGCCGACATGATGATGTATGGAGGAATTTTATTTAGATGGGTCTAAATTTAGAAACACATTAAAATACCAGGTGAGAGCGTTTTATTGCATAATAATGTGTATGTTGCATGAAGCACAGAAATCAGCCATTGGATGAGATAGAAAAAAGACACATGATGGAGGATAGGGTGGTAATTGTGTAAGACTGTCGTCTCGACATGACAGTCCTCAAGCGTGTGAAACTGTGAGATTTTATATTCGAAAACGCTTGTCGTACGTAGCTTCTTGAGGTTTTTTATGATTGGAAAAAAAGGTGGTCAGGAAAACCCCGTTATAAATGGTAAAACAGTCTACTATGGACGCGATATAGGATTCGTATGGTGAAAGAAAGACCTGCAACTTTTGTAAAGGCAAACATTCAGGCTTGACGCACCCCATTGTCGCAGGGCTAGTATAATAAGCCTTTTGTTAGCGGGAACGCTTGATATCTCATCACAGGGAACGTATGATATATCCTGGACTGAACCCACTTGCTTTGTTCAGCATTGAATTGTATCTCACCACTAATTTTTGTAACAAATGCTTACTTACACTAAAAAGTCTCGTGTAATAACGCTCTAAACGAGCTCTTGGCCTTGCTTAACTTACCATATTTTTACTATTCCTGGGACACTCAATCCATTAGCTTTCATGTCCGTAGCAGCATTCTTACAGCATCGCAAAAGTTTATGCCAAATTCCAGCGACAACTGAACAAATGTGTTGTAGTGTTATGCTACGTTATGATGATAGCAAATGACGGGTTTTACCTGGATATGAACACATCGCTCTGCTCTATAGAAGCAGCTGATGGAGTGGAAATCCTTATCCGCCAAGCTCTAGCATGTGCTTTGGTCGTGGTTTTTCCTTGCGTGATAAAGAAATGATAAATATCCAGCGTTTAGGCGACGCATGTCAATAATGGCAGTGACAAGAGTCGTCTGTCTATAGGCAATTGGGATAAATATTCTTGATGAAAAAGTGGGCGTCATGTTGCCGGTTGCAGCGTGGCGCGTAGACGGGTCATTATGAGTCACATTCTTCATGCTACTTTAGAAGATAATCTCATATTACATCCTATAACCTGCAATACTACATTTACAAATGGTTTTTATTTGTATGGTATACGGCCGTATATTCTTATAGTATCTATAACTAACTAGAAATAAATAATAATGTGTGTCACAGGAAAATTGCGATCGTCGATGTAGGGCTTGGTTGAAGTGAAAGAGTGAAGGTCCCCGTTACAACAGTTACTGCGATGCAGTTGTTGTCCACCGAATACGTAAATGGTCCGTCCTCAGTATTAATTTTACGCTCTAGACCTCAATACAGCAACAGCAGCAGCGGCGTGGGGCTGATACCATGACGCACGGTAAAGTATCGCGTGTTGTAGCGCGACTGTTGCGTCCTTTTCATCACCGCAGCAAAGCGGAGAACGCATCTGCCATGCGCAAAAGTGGCTGTCTCGCATCATCAATGACCAATACTTCTTCCACTTGCTCCACAGCTTCCTTAACTTCACGGAGTAGCATCAGTTTTCGCAAAGCTACGGCTGCACGTGTCTTTACATTGAAGAGCAACAGTGACGGCATTCCACACACGGTCATGATGCCGCTTGCATTTTTTCGTCACATGCGTGCACTTGTAGAGCAGACGATGGCTCTTACGATAGGTGATCGGATGCGAGCAAGTTGCAAAGGACACGAGCCTTCATTCTCGGGCTCGAGAGCCAGTATTCGTTGGAGAGGAGACTTTAGCACCAAGACTTTTGACAAGCTCATTGTTATTCTCACGGAGGACGAAGTGGATGGGTTTGCTGCTTCGATCAGCAGACGTTCAGCTAAGCCGGTGCCATTGGAAACAGTGGCCAGAGCCATGCTTCAGCTGTGGAATTGTTGCATCCAGATACTGGAGATACTTGCGGACGGTGCAATTCCAGAGCCATCTCTGAGGCATACGATAGCTCACTCGAAAGATGTGGCACTAGCGGCTGCGACTGAGAAGCGACGTCGGCTGGAACAATCAGCGTTAACATTGCTTGTGTTGGTGATCAGGAGACAAGAGTTGGATGCTCTTTTGGTCACGGTAGGCCACGGCGGTTGCAAGTATCACAAGCCTACAGAGGAGGCGGGACACACCATGGCTCGATTGTCGCGTCGTCTGTCGCGCAACTCGCGTCAATCGCGTAATATTTACACAAATGTCAATAGCGGCAATCGATCTTTGCAATTGGTGACTTCAAAGCGTCATTCAAGGAAAAGTAAGAGAAGACAGGACCGCAATCTCAGGCTATGTGACGCTGTGCATCGGTTCTTGGAGCTGCATCAGTCGACGCTGGAGTATGCGTTTGAGACGGTATACGGTCCTGTTGACTGCAGTGGAAGAAGAAGTGAATTCAATCCGTTTGATCAGCACCAGGAGCTTGTATCGGCGTTGGTAGCTACATCTTACATGCGCGCACCGCCGCTGCGCAGCCACATACTTGACCACTTGAGCAATCTGGTACCAGCATCGGCGTTGAGCAGTACCAACTCGGTTTCACGCTCTTTTCTTGATTCTCGTGCTCGCGGCACGTCCTCGTATGAAGAGAACCTGCGATTGACGCCGTACAACTGGCACAACGGCGTGTACTCGCAGTGCCAGAATCTCCTGACAACGGTGAACCGTGAAGATTGTTGGGCTTCTTCAGCGCAAAGATTGAGCCAGCTTATGGTGGACTCGGACGGCGTCATGCTAGTTCTTGCACAAATCTTCGAGCATCTCACCGGCCATCAAGTTTTGGGACGTACCGATTGGAAGTGTATCCCTGGCGCCGCAGTGCTCAAAGACGCGACGTTAGAGATCGTGAGAGGTGTCTTTCACACGGAACTACAACAACGCGAACCCAAATGGCAAGAAGATGTGGAGGAGGAAGTTGGCAACAAAACTGCTTCGGATAGCAAAGAGGACGCTATGCCATACCGCGACACATCCTCTCTGACGGACGGAGATATTGAAGAAGTTAACGCGCTGAGTGTGTACTTTGCTGTCCAGGTGACATCGATGATGAACGAAAACGTAGAGTTCATTCACGAGTATTTGATGACAATCCTCCAATCTACCAACTACATGTTGCCACATCACGTTACTCTGTGCCTGCAATACATGGAGAAACTCATGTTGGACTTTCCAATTTTCTTCTCGAGCGAGTCTTCTGCAGAAAATCTTCTGGCTGTCGCGACCGTGGAGACCTCGAACCTGCACAGCCAACCCCAGCAGAAACATTTATGTGCCGACGTGGAGACACTGCGCTATGTTTTTTCTTGTCTTTTGGATTCAGAGCACTTTGAGATCTTGAAGGCAACCGAGCTGTTTCTACTGAGAAACTTCATGAGCCTTTCGGTCTTGTTGCAACTTCAGCTGACGGACTTGTTTGCATTGCATCTGAAGCGGCTATTTCTACATTGGAATCATGACGTTCGTTATTGCTACTACCATATCCTGTTGTATCTGACATATCCTGGCAATCGCTTGGTGCTTGGGGCTAAATCGGATGAAGTTCTCATGGGTTCAGAGGCTTCCCGACTATTTGAAATACCTGGTCTTGTGCGCAATGGAGATACCGTCAACTGGGACGCATTCGATACGCCACTTGTTCAAATTGTTACACGCTATTTACAAATGCTAAAACGTCGATCTCGTGTACAACAGCCATCTACATGGGTCGACGCAGTCCCTGAATCGATTGTGTATCGTGCTGTGAGCGAGTACAAGACACACGTAATAACGTACTTTACGTATGCTCAGAAGCTATCGATGCACCAGCGCGTACCTACACCTGTTTTCTCCGTCAAGACTGGAGAGAATGATCCATCTTCTGCCGATACTGATCGTCCTCGTGCCGTGACATTATTAGCTTGAAGTCACCTTTGAAACATTTATTACAATATCATTTATTCAATATGATGTGGTGTACATGGAATATAATTGTAGACCAATATCTACCAATAGTAAAAGCAGAAGATAACCGTTTTCTTTTCAGCCACTCTTATGCGTTCGTATGATTAACCATATGATGATCATGTGTCGTAGTTTCTCGATCGTCTCAAGAGGTCGTCGTCGTGTGATATGTTCGCTGCAGGAACTACAGGATCTTCAAGGCAAAGGACTGAAGTTTCCTATTCGCTCTTTAGAATCGAAACAGCAATCAACACAAGCAGCTGATGCAGAAAAGGTAGAATTAACAAAACCTCGTCGACGTCGAGATCTCTTGACAACTGGCTTTGTATTTTTCAACGAAAAGACACAGGAGCCTCGTGCCTTTGTCAACAGGTACTTGATAATATAGAGATGGGGGTGAAGGGTTATGTTACTCATGTACCTGTTGTGGTCGATAATAGATGTCCACACGCGCTACTGGAGCTGGATTTTGACGACAGTGATTTTTTTTGCGAAGGCTTTATTCACTGCAAAGCCCATGCTGCATTCTTTGATCCAGAGACTGGAATATGTCTGCAAGGTCCTATTTCGTCACGGAAAAGCTTGAGGGTGCGTGGATGAAGAGATACGTCATTTGATTTGGTAGCAGAATGTTCACGTGTGATCATCTTGAATGTTGAGCAGGGCCTCGATGAGCTTCAAATAGTAATTGATGGTGAGAATGTTGTGCTGTTGGAAGATCAATCCAAGGAGTACACGTCATCAGCGGCACCTTATGACAGTCAAGGACTGGAGACTTACAAACGTACGAAACAACTTGAACTTGCAGAGGCTCTTTCAAGACGGTCGGAGTTGTCAGAGGTGGAAGAAATGCAGCAACAATTGCACGAGAAGACCATGGCACGGCTGAAGCAATACGAACAGATCGACGACTTTGTTCGTAGAAAATGACAAAGTAGTTAATATGTTAGGCACAGCTGTGGCTTTTGAGTGAGCTGAGGTTGGCAAGTAGAATGTTACGAATACTTGAGGCTCGATTAAAATGAAAAGGCAGTGCAGGTCATTGCTGATGCTAGTTACGCGCGTGTGTGGGACGCTGGAAATTGATTCCAAAGGCTACACATGTACTGTATTTGCCTCGATTTGAAGCAGAGTCGGACTAGTCGACATTCTGTTTAATGTTCCATGACCGACACAAAAGTTTATGATAACAATACAAATAGGTCAATTACTGGGTATAGTAGCCACACTAATATGCACGACAACAAGTTACTTGTTGTATATGTTAAGGAAACGATTGAATGCAAAGCTATTAATAAGCTTAGTAGGAAGTGATTGGAATAAGTAACATTTATATATCGCTATGTCAGACATGTAGACTGCAACAATTGGCGGTAAATAATAGGAGCACCATGAATCATTTGTCACGTGTCGCATAATCCAATCACAGATTCGGTTCTTTTCTATAGTAATCACTTTACTTCAACTTGGGTACGATCTATGTGTACGAAGGCGTGTCACAAAAAGAACCACCCAAATTCATGACAAACCCGTCATTCTGCTCGCTAAGTGTACTTCAAGCCATTCAAATATAAAGTCTACATCAGCTACAAATGGTGGCTTTTATGAATGACAAGAAAAGCAGTACTACATCAATTGTCGCAGCGCGTCTTGCTTGGTTCCACATGCTCAGGTTTATGTGAGCTCATGATTTTTCATCCCGTTGATACCATTGCCAAGCGTCTTATGACTCATAAAGAGCCTGTACGTGTATACTTTTAACCCTCTGAATCTTCATATTATCCATATATCATATCAAGATATTAATTATTAAATCACTAATCTAAATGCTCTTATACTGTAGATACACGGCCTCATTGGTCTGAATCAAGTGATATTCCGTCATGCCTATGAAAAGCCCATACTGCAACGCTATCGTTCCCTCTTTCCAGGTCTTGGCTTTGCTGCTGGTTATAAGGTCTCGCAGCGTATTTACAAGTTTGGTGGACAGCCGGTGGTCAAAGATTACATGATTACAAATCATGCTGCTTTTTTTGAACATACATTTGGCGAGCGTAATGCCAAGACCATGATGCACGCTTCAGCTGGTAGTCTCATTGGTGTTGGTGAAATTGCTCTATTGCCATTGGATGTGCTCAAAATCCGTGCCCAGACGAATCCAGCGGCTATCGCCGGTAAGGGCGTGGCCCACATCTTCAAGACAGAGGGCTTCGCACTGTACCGTGGCGCAGCCTGGACTGCTGCACGTAATGCGCCCGGCTCATTCGCGCTATTTGGTGGATCAGCTCTTGCCAAGGAGTACATTTTCCAATTGAAAGACTACAACAATGCGACCTTTTTTCAGAATTTTGTAGCCTCTATTTCGGGTGCTTCAGCTAGCATCATCGGTATGTAGTTGCTTTCGTGATAGTGTTGGCTTGAGGATCGAGCATTTCATTTACTGACCATGGTGTTGTGATTTTGTGTGATGATGATAAATTGACAGTGGCACAGCCGCTGGATGTAATCAAAACGCGTATCCAGTCGCGTCCATTTGACTCACCGGAAAGTGGCATGACAATTGTGCGCAACCTGCTCAAGACGGAAGGCCCTGGTGCTATGTTCAAGGGTCTGATCCCCAAGCTGTCTGTGGTCGGCCCCAAGCTTGTGTTCTCGTTTGCTGTTGCTCAGCACCTGATTGCGTACTTTGAAAAGTGCTTTAACTCGTAAAAAGGCGCTGGCCATTGAGTCCACACAACAGACATCACTTCGAAGTAAGTGGGGAAGAGGAAAAGACTTGCCGCCAAAATGTGTCGATGCTGGCACCGAAAGGCATGTTGGTGTTGCTGGACCATTAAGAAAAAAGCTTTGATATTTTTCACACTTGTCGTCGTCCTACAACTGCGTGTAAAGGTTACCACATGACTACTGTGCAGTGAGCAGATGATCTAGTACACAAAGTAGTACGGAGCATTTAGTCGTATGATTGTCTGCCTTAGCTGAATACAAGCTTCAGCATGGTACGGACAACAACGAGAATGACGCCTCCTGCAGCAGCAACAATTGCGAGCAGCAACAATGCAAGCTTCCACTTCCATAGGTGTTGAGAGCGTTGTGCAAAGGCTTGCGGTGGAAAGTAAAGCTGCAAAACCGAGGAAAGCGACTCGTTTTTCCCAATTGGTCGACCATCCGGACGCTTCAAACGTGGGAGTTCTAAAGAAAATAGGGCTCGCAGACCGTAGTGGTCGGACAGGTGTGTGATCGGTAACTCGTGCTTGAGATGACAAAGATGGTCGCTTTCTTTGGCACAGTCCTCGGATTTTCTGTCATCCACAAGTTCTTTGACGGAGCAATGGTCTATCGTCGTGCCCTCGCGCACTGGTGTCAATCGGAAGTGTGGCGATACAGTGGACTCGCATCTTACGCTGTCTTCGTCGCCCTCTTTGATAATGTTGCTGCTGGTAGTGGTGCCACGGGTTGCAGAGGCCGCCTCTGCTATCTGGCCGCTGTCTCCCGGAACGAAGAACATGTAGTCAATACACTTGCCATCCTTCTCTAGTGACAGTGGGTCTCCCTTGTGCACAAGTAAAGAGTGGCCATCACCATTCGTGATCGGGTGGATTTCATTGCCTAGCTTCGTCGTGTCATATTGCTTCATGAGGTCAGCGATCAATGATTCGGCTCTAGTGTCCTCATCAACAGCTTTCCCCGTCTGCAACGCAACTTGCAATCTTGCCTCGTGCACAACACGCTCAAGATTTGCCACAAGTTGTCGGTACACATCACTTTTCAAACAACGCGTTGATATTGCTGCACCAGTTTCTGTGTCATGCACGAGATTATGCCGTGCATCGAGGTTAAAGTCGCCCATGATGAGAATAGGCATTCCAGGATCGTCTTGAATCGTTTTGGCAATGAATTGGTGCATCTCCTGCAGTTGGGCAAGACGAATGGTGTACTCCTTGCGATCATCACCTGCTTGAGTGTGTGTAGTAAACACATGCAGTGACTCTGACAAGTCCGGTGATAGCTGGATACGAGCATAGAGAACGCCTTTGGCACAGACTCCATCACTACCCGAGCCTTGTGAATACGCAAGTTGATCACGTTCTACGATCGGATAGCGACTAAGGATCAGCAGTCCTCCATCAATTAAACGAGTATCCAACAGTTGTGGCCACACTGAGCCACAATGATAACGAAAACCCATAGCGTAAGCGTCGCGCACAAAGCGTTTCTGTCTTGGACCTACTTCAAACATTTCTTGAAGAATCACCACGTCAAACTCAACCATTTTACGCAGTAATAGCGTCAGCCGTAGATCTTTATGGTCACCAGACTTGAACCATTCACCACTGTGAATACCTTCAGGTCGACAAAAGATCTATAACACAACCGTTAGATCATCCTCATGATCATGATGCTGATACATTGTTGCGAACAAACGCTCGAGATTTACGTACATTAAGGCTGAGGATCGCAAGACGCTCTTGGACTTTACTCATAGCTAGCTATCAATTAATCAATGAGGTGAGAAGGAAGGGAGGTCAAATTTACTCGTCTGAGTATCTCTACGTCAATCGAATAATGATCTGACAATCTCGTGATCGGAATCTTTCAAGATTGTTGTCAAAGGCCACGTACGTAGTAGCTAGCACTTGATCTTTCAATTAGACTAACGCACACAACAAGTGCTAGAGCAATTGAATCGGCCTCTTACTTGAGCTCAAAGGACTTCCGTAATGTTTTTGTTCATAGAAGCAGCACAAAACGTCATACAACGTGTTTATTCAATGCATCTTGCGGTAGCTTTCTATATCTGCTATCACTTGGCTATCACTAGAGCTAAGCTCATGGTCATTTTGGTCGTATGAAAAAAGCGTCTCCACACAGTCACAGTCACACGCACACACCTCTCTTGATGGTGTGTGTATGTTTGTATGATTCAATGGATACCTTCACTACAAAAGGGTTTAACGAACATACGTCATTCACCAAGTTACGTTGTTGCCTTTTAAATAAGAAAACCCAAGCAAGAAAAGGCGTAAAGAGACCGATTTCAGACATAAGAGACGGACTGACTCATGCCATCTAGAAAATCACCAGACTCGATATCAACGTACGTCCTACATTTCAAACCTCCTGGCAATTTACTTGTCAAGATTCTAAACAATATCATCGCATTGTCTTGATGTATGGACTGGACGAGCCTCATCTTGATATCTTGACTCCTGCTTGGTTTTTTGTCTATCTTGTTTCTAGTGACCATGATGAGAATGCGTTTGGATGGCAATTGTTTCATGATCCACAGCGCAATTTGATCTATTACTTGCACAATTATACGGGAGAAGTCCGATGGCCACGACCAGAGACCGTGGGGTTTGTCATGCATGGACTCAAACCTTTACCTGCTTATAGTGAACTCGAAGCTAAAACGGACAGTACCAGTGTCGATCCTGACATTTGGAGCCCATACTACCCTCATGTGGTAATGTTACCCTCTGGTTTAGTTCAAGTCCATCCTACTCCTGGTTCCAACACGCAAGGCACGACAGAAATGTGGTGTGGATACAATCGATTTCCACTGACACATGTTGGAGATCATGAAGCACTTGCTGAGTCACACAGGAAAAAAGGACTCGATAGAGTCGCGATGCTGACGTCTGAACCGAGAATCCTGCCACCTACATGGGAAGAATCACGCAGTGGGTCACCTTTCTTGCCTCCGTATCCCGTAGCAATCCTCAAACGTGATGATACAGAGGGCAAGCATAACACTATGCCAAGATCACCTCTTCCCAGTCTTGACGAGCAGTTCCATACGCCTGTAGTTGAGACTCTACACATTTATGATCATCTCAAGAACGGTGATCTTGGACGAGTGCACGGCATCGTGGACTATGCAATGGCCACGAGCCAAAAAGCGACAAACGCAACACCTGCTTTCAAACATCCAGGTAAGCACAGACTTGGACATGGCCTTGCATCGGATAACTGATTAATCCCTTGTGTTTCTGCTATAGCTTGTCAAAAAGCGTTCCCGGCACCAAACACGGAGAAGAAGGAGCATAATCGAAAAGGATATCTACTTCGTCAGGCACGAAAATTGATGCGAGAGGGTGGTGGTAGTACACAAGCTATAGCTTCAGCATCAACGTCCAAGCAGCGTAAGAACCAGGAGACGGCAGTACCAACCATGATGAGACTCCAGCGTCCAGTGGAAGAGAACCACAAGAATTGTACGGCTTATAGAGATGAGACGACATTGCTAGTATCACAATGACGGAAGCAAGATGCGTCTGAATTCACACTATAAGGTGAGAATCAATCTATTTACACTTTAAGAGAAGAAGAAGAAGAGAATCAGTCGCATTAAGTCGAGAGATGGAAGGATTCTTCCCAACCATTCGATCTGATAATGAATTGAAGTGCGCCTCAAAAGACGTACTTAACACGTACTTAAGCATTTGCTAAAACCATGCTACCAAGAGCTCTTGGAACTAAGCGGTACGACCTCATACAGTGCTGGCAATTCTTTCTTTGTGCGTTGTTCTCCTCCATGGTTTCATGATAATAACGTATTGCAATATATTTGATGTAGTTTATGCTTCTTTACAGCAGTACAAACGCGAAACAAGATCACGGTTCCAGCTGCTGGAGGCGCCATAAGACATCGTCGTGTGAAGCGTCAAATTCCCAATGACAAGTGAGATTCAAGACGCGATGAAGAAAGAAAAGCAGTAGGAGACGTGTAAATTCAACCTGACGATTGTGATGAATGTGATAAAGATTTGCAGCACTATCCGTGGCGTTCTTTGACCGTGTTGAGACTGCAATGGAGCCACTTTATCCACCAACCAACAATGAATTTCAGCTCAAACGTGATGGAAGTGCGGATCTGGTTTCTTGTGATGGCTTTGATATTGGAGCTGTGTGGGATTTTGATTGTACTAGTGATGTTTCTAATTGTTGGTGAAAATGGTGATTTGTTAGATAAGGAGCTTGTCATTTGCACCAATGCTCAGGAATTTACAATCAAGGTGCTGTCATCCAAGCAGCAGATTGAATTGGTGTCTCCGGTAACAGTCGCACCGTTGTAAACATGAAGGAGTGTAGCATCCTGTAGTGACTGACTGTTCATTACTTCTCTATTTGGCAGGTATCCGGTTTGCGTACATACAATTGGAATGTCATGACCAAGCGGTGGGAAAACGAGGTGAGGCTGTGTGCAGCAAGTTTTGACGGTGCTTACACTAACAAACGATTCTTGCCGTTTCTGTTTCTTCAGGCTGACTCCCACGACATTGAAGGACTTCTTACGCGCGATTTGATGCGCTATTGCGCTGGCATTCCGCTCTTTTGAACCGTTTTGCCAGTGCGCGTGAGGTTGGAGGGACACTAGCCTACCAGATTCGTTGCAATGACAGCCCTGTGGGCCTAAGATGGATAATATCAAGCTTCAGTGGAGTGGGCAAAGAGGCTTCTACTATACGAGTGCCCACGCACCGTTGGCCGCACCAGCCTTTCGCATATCTTGATTGTATTGTCATGTTCTCGATGCTAAGCCCTGCTTTCTGTATTTGCTGGAACCTGAGCCAATCACTCCAGCGTCTTCAATAAGCGGAACAGCCCAGCTGCCTCGCGAATACGACTAAACTCGATACAAAAAGCCTGCACTTCAATGATCAAGTCCTAGACATCAGTAAAACCAAAACCCACCGTTAGAGAGACCACTGACTAGAGAGTCTGAAAACTCATACGCTTAACGCACCTGCACATTAATGATCTTATTTCGGATCAGCGACTGCAGGAAGACACACACAAGGCGCACAAGGCGGTTTTGCATATACTTGTCCTTAATGTTCTCGCACGAGGAAATGCAGTTGGAAATGTACAGGTGGATGAACTCCGTGGGCAAATCCACTGCCGTTGTCAGGCGGTTCACGACTTCCATTGAATGTAGTGACATATCCATGTTCACTAGTGCTGACAGGTATTCTGTAATCTGGTTGGACGACATGAGCTTCAAAAGACAGTCGATAGCTAACATCGGGTTGTTTTCCACTAAATCTGGCAAACGCTGTGGCGTTAGTGAGCAGTGATACACAAGCTTCGGATCCGCTTCAAGATCTGCAAGCACTTTTTGTTGCAACGAAGGCACTAACGGTTTCTGAAATGCACGAAACATAAGCTCACGCAGAGCAATTCCGTGCGTCGAATCCAGCATTGTTGAGTCCCACAATACTGTCGGGCAGTAGTCCGGGTTTAACCAAATCAACTCGGTCATATCTGGTTCTAAAATTGGTGGGGGAAGACGCAAAAATGTCGGTTCAAAGCTCAGCAATGACAGGGACCCTGACGATGATGCACTAGCAGCAGAACTTGGTGATGCAGTGGTGGTACTGGTCGCTGCGTCAGTATCATCAAGCAAACTCATTTCTTCCAACGAAAGTGCTTCAAAACACGGCAGGTTCAATGAACTCACTTCGTTGGGAGGCACCTGCAGATTTGCGCCATTGTTCACGTGCTCTTGCAGATCAAATTCCGTGTCGGTAACGACGTTGCGGATACCAGCTGCACGAAACTGTGGTACTGACGGCGTGCGTTCCAAGTAGCTTTTTCTCATGGCTTCTACATCAAACTGAATCGTTTGCAATGGGTTTGCTCGAAACTCTTCCATCAATTCCTTCGCCGTCTTCTTGCTCGACTGCAGCATTCCACGACCAACCACAGCGTCAGAATTAAAAATAATCATACCCTCATCTTACTATCTCTTTTCAAGTCCTGTCGTAGCACGCACATCACGAATAGCACCTAGAGCCGATAGCAAGTATACAATAAACTTCTTCTCGTACAAATCACAGCCCTTCTCTAATGCATCCAGAAACACGGGCAAGAACGGGTTCGTCGTCGTGCCTTCCATACGGTACAGATCACTCAAGATCGAAAAGCCCACAATGCGCTGTAGTGAGGTAAAACACAAAGCAAATAACACCACAATCACTCTCTTTGGTGTCCCAGTCAGTCGATAGAAATAAAATATCTCCAACCTGTGAACTCGTAAGCAAATTATCCTGGAGCAAAATACAAATCGTACAGCCCACTTTAAAGTGATCACTCTTGGTAAATGTATGTAGAAACATACTCAATACTTGCTCCAGTGCTTTATCGTCTTCCTATATGGCAATAGAAACGTCATATGAATTAGTTTGTGTCGGTGTTAGAAATCACCATTTCTAACGCTCATTTCTATATTAGCAACGACACTAAACGCGTAAAAAGATCATGACAATACGAGATTCGAATACAAATAAATGGTCACTATATGATAAGAAATTACACACATTAAGAATTGCTAGAAGTGGTCGCAATTCTCGAATCTCCAGCATCGCAATAGGGGGGCGAAGAGAACAATAGCGGCTTGTGTCTTGCTTTGCTCTAATAGAATGCAATGGGATACGCACTTAAGTAGAAAAAAAGGACGTACTTAACGAAAACACAAAAGAAAACGTACTTCCGTATCAAACAACGCACTTAACCACATAATACGAACTTAACAAAATCATGTGATTTCTTCAGAAATGGGTACAGAAATCGCTCCATTAGATTTATGGCTACATTAATTGATCTATTGGCAGGTGTCCGACCTTCATGTGCAGCGCTTGTAGCACATGAATCTTCCTCTGTGCGGGTGAATACAGAGAAATTGCGTCTGTTTGTAAAGGATCTTGATAATGACAAGGAGTTGACACGACGTGTAGAGACAATGAACTTTCCACTGAACTTTCGCTCGCAGCAGGACGAACTTAATTTTGTCAGTACGTTCATTTGGTAGTTGATGGGTATATTATAACGTATACTAGCTAGTGTTATTATCGGAAGACTGAGCAGGTTATTGTGAATGTATTTGTATTGGTTATAGTATTGTATGGATTACTGAATTTTGGGAGTGGATACCGAAAGGATCTACACAAGTACACTGAGCGAGGAGCTCATGACACTATTGTACGTAATGTTTGAATTGGTTTCGACCAATATGAAGATGGACTTATAGTTGTTGTGGGTTTATAACTCTGTGTAGGTATTTGGACTGATTGGCATGTATATCTCAGTACCTAAGCTAGATGCTCAGTTCTTGCAGAACTTGAGCATTGACTTCATTGCGTCCTTCTTCAGCATTCCATTGGAGAAAGATGAAGAGATCTCGACGGGTATCTACATGTCCAAACCGGTGTGATGACTCAGTTGAGAATGTTGTGATGATGTGTCATTGAGATGTTTACAAACATGTTGTTGACTTTGTTTTCGTTGCATTGAGGTAGGGACCGTTAAAGCCACTTGCTGTAATGATTCAAAAGGTGAGTATCTTTTTACTACATGTCTTACGTGCAAAGCTGATGGTGTCGATCATATTGGCCATAGATCTTGAACGAGTCTGGACAAAAGCTAGTTGAGCTAAAGATGCAAGATTTTGGAGCTTTTGTTCTGGCAAACCTTTCGCCCAACAACAGTATCAGTGTGGAGAAGAAGGAAACTGTCAGTTCCAGTTCCAGTGCAGCATATCTTGTGAACAAATTGGTCGCTACATTCCCAGGCTTTGACGATTCCTATGAGTTCCATGGTGAGAAAGTGTACGTTCTCAAACGTGCTCAACTGGCTGTTGCGTGCATACATCGACGATTCAAGGTGATGACTTCTTGTGGCGAGAACAGATTGATCATTCCACGTGTTCGTTCTAATGGTCTGATACTGTACTATAGGACTCCGACCCAAAGTTGACGTTCGCTGACATCAACGAGCTGACGGCTTTCAGTGACAACGTGAGTCGGCGCGATCTGGTCTTGTTCGATCTCATTTTAGATGCTAACACACTTGTTATCTGCGCTGACACAGGTTTTACCTTGTGTATTGCACGCTTTGGGAATTCTTGAGGTATGACAAGTCGACGCTTGCGCTCACCCTGCACGTTATCCAACCAATTTTGCTGTGCATGTCCATAGTACGATGCTGACTTAGAGAATCGCATCAGGTGCGGCAAGGAGCTGCCTACTGGTCAGCAGGAGTGCGAGTTGCGTGCCGCCGCGATCGTGGCGTGTGAACAGATTGTAGCGGAGAGTAAGGGCCGCATCAGCACTCTTGAGCTGGACTGTTATTTGTGGCGTCTGGTCAAGGAGGACCGTTTCCGAGGCCTTGAGCGTCACGCAACGCGCGACACGTTTTTCTACTGAGTTGCAATGCAGTGCAACCTTAGTCCAGAGAGCACACAATTTGTGGTGATTTCAACTATCGCGCCAACATCTTGTATCCTTCTAGTTAGTCTTTAGCATCACTCGCTTAAAGGTGACTCGATGCACGATAATTTTTACGCGCGGCTGCTCTCCTGACTTCAAGTCGCAACGTCTTGGATTTGCAGCAGCTCACTTGGTTTCAAAGAAATGCACTGGTAAACGTTTCAACAATGGATGCGTTTATCAAACAAGTGCAGCAGATACATCCATCACCCATGAAGTAAGCAAGCAGGAATAGACTGTGCGACACGAAAGCCTTCAACGACGCAGCGGTAGTCAAGGACGACGCGAAAAGAATCATACCTCATGCCCATCTATCTGCCACAACCTTGGTGAATCTCCCTCTCCTTTGGCCTCGTTTTTGCTCTTACTAGGATGGGTATCCCACCTCACTTGTTTCCAAAGCAGCCGCTACTGTTGCATGTTCTTGCCCTTCTTCACTCGAGCATTCTCTCTGTATTGCTGAGATCAAGCATAACACTCGTGCAACGTGTACTCTGCTCGCGTCGAACGAATCAGGTTGCCATCACCGTCAGCCGCTTCTGTGCATCTTAGCTATTTGTATCAGCATTTTTGTTCACGAACACACCAACCAACAGCTTCATCTTGCAATGAACAACGTGGACGCCATGTACGAGGCAGGCGTTGCATGGTCGACAAAAGACAAGAGCGAGATTGAGCTTAGTCCTGTTCATCGTGTTGCACCGACAGTTGACGTCCCGAGACCTTTGGCTTTACCACTTCGTCAACGATCTCTTGGTGCTATGCCCAATATGGCGCGATACAGTTCCGACTCTATAGCAACAGAGCCACGTCTAAGTGTCTGTAGCACTTCTGGGACTGTTTACGAGAGCGTAGTAGTGGTCGGTCATACCTATGGCTCATCACATAAGGTTGTATACTATCTACTTGAGGTGCGTTCGTGGGAGATGCCACTCGAGGGATACGTGGTGCGGCGTCGATACAACGACTTTCACAAGTTTCATCAGGAGCTGGCTAATTATATGCCCTTGAGAAGACCTCGTAGCAGCACAACGATCGGCTTTGGTCTCTCCTATTCGTCGCTCCTGTGTAATCCTTTGACGATCAAGACGCCAGAGGCTTCACCACTCTGGTCACCGACACGGACAGATGGCGGACGAGGAGTGAATGGCACAGATCAGAGGAGGGCATCTTGGATCAGTGAAAACAGCAGCAGCTCAAAGCATCAGCAGCAAGTGGAAGAGAATGAGGTGCGGAGCAGTGCCCCTGCTATTTTGGCTGAAGAATACCGACCAAATGGAGGTGTTGCCAGCTACAACAGCAACACGTTGCTACCGCTTGATGCAGTCAAATTTAACCTAGCGGGACGTCCATGGCTACCACCAATGCCGAATGGCGGCATGTTCTCCATGTTTACCACTCGCCATGCACTTATCAATTACCGTATTAAGCAGTTCAACCACATCTTGGCGGCTGTTATGAGTGACAAGTCTAGTGATGTGGGCAGTCTTCTCATGAATTTTATTCAGGAGAAACCTGGCACGCAGGCGCAGACGTATACCACCTTGTCCGAATACGCACCCATTGACATTCCGTTCAATGTCGAGCGGTACGCACGACGGCGTGCTATGTCTATTGGTAAACGTCAGTTGCGGGATCAAATGTCTTCTCCTGTAGTTTGAGTGACAAACAGCCAAAGACAGCAAGATCGATGATGGTCGCGGATTACGCTGTAGAGTAGTTATATATTAGATTATCACATACGACATGCAAACCTTTCTTCCTGACCCGAGATCAAACAATCAAGGTAATCATCGTAGCGATATGTGTCATAGGTTATGGCTGTGAGCAGGCATTACGGGTAACTTTCGTTCTTGACTCGTTCACATGGATCACTTTGCGGCTCGAGTGATGTGTGCGACGTGATCATCATCGGGTCTAGCCATGTTGAGCTCCGTGCTGTTCAATTGTTCTGTCCGTGCTGTCGTGTAAGGCTGTCGATGTGTTTATATCAAGTCGGACATGCGTGTTTGACAAGAGCAAGAGCGACGTTTACTATGCATGAATGGACCTATCGTCCAAACTAGTCAGCGACTGCTCGGTCATCGATCAATGCTGTACATGTAATACCTGCTTCACAACCAACACGGTGAGACTATACAGCGCAAAACGTGACAAACGGAGACTTTGGCGCTATTGAAGAGCATGCACTAAGACACCGCCTGGAAAGTAATGCTACGACTATCTGCTTGGAAGCATTTGACATCGTCCGCTTGACACCAATAAGTTTGATAAGGCCGTCAGCGAGACTGCGTTCTTTTTTTCTTCAATGCTGCAGTGGTGTTTTTTTACCTCGTTCACGCATGCTGGGAATGGGAATACAAATCGACCGATAGAGTCCTAAGGCTATTCAGGGTCGCATTGTAAACTGGGATAGCCTCAGGAATTTTTATCCGTCCAGAGTTTAATACCGCAAGAAACGCTACGCCAGGCAGCGGCAACGTGTTCAATGTAGCGACTAATGGATGGTGCTTAAATGTCGACTTTAACAGATGTAGAACTGACGGAAACTTCCGCTGCTTTGATGATAAATTCAAATCCTTTTTCTGGTGAGGTTCTGAGTGCAGGTTGACATATTGAGGTAACGTGTGTATGTTATCATCACCATTAGAGGATGGAAGCTGATACACTGCAGCTAACAATCTTTCCCGGTCTACTGATGCATTGGTCCGACTTCTCGATACTCACGGTATCAACTTGGAACAATAAGAAATATTTGACCCCTATTTATGAATACAGTGATGTTGAAGATAGCATAGTTGTATAATAAATGCACTGTACGTATTGTGGCGTTCTCTGATCGCAAGCTTCCCGTCTGATGGCAAGTCTGATGGCAAGTACTATTGACTTTACTTAAAAAAGTACCACAAGTATCAGTAAAGAAGTTGGTTACGTTACTTTCTTTTCCTAACTACAGAAAATACCACCATACACGTAAGTGAGTTACCCACTTAGACTTCAGTAGACTACAAATTGCATGAAGGTTTTCTAACTTTGTATTGGCTTATGCCTTTACAAGCAGGACATGTTGATATCTTTGCTCATATCGACGTGTTACTGCAAGCGGATCAGGTCGTAATACTAAAATAGATATTAACATGTCTCCTATAGCTTATCAAATCAAAAACATCTGTCAAGCAATAGACCCGGCTCTGTCGATCTCAACTCCACTATGGCCTATTTTTGTGCACCATTGAATAGCCAGGTAGGGGTATTTTATTCATCTAGCCAGTTCATCTAATCTTCCTGTTGTGTGTCCTTTCCGCAACTTCTTGTCGCCTCTTGTTGTCTTTTACCATTAGCCAACCTACTCCATACTGTATTCTTAAATCATTGAGCCAGGTAAATGGAATGATGTTATAATATATATATATGATTGATATATACTTCTAACAGTTTCGGTCTCGACATTTGTGACCTTATTCCAGAATTTGACTCTTCTTCTTTTTCCCTCCTCCTCCCCCCTTTCCCAGCAACATAACATATACCCATTATTAGTGTATGTTGAGACGCAAATATTGTTTCGTTGCAATAATTACTGGTATGTGTTGCTAATTCCATGTGTTTTTATTTATTATGTCAAGGGTTAATGCCTTTATTGTATTCCTACTGATTTTATTATATGTATGTATGTATATGTCATTTTTTCAATATATTCTAGTCACTGTAAAGGTGGCAGAGACTTATTCAACAGTAATGACCTTCTCTTCTACTTCATCTATCTGTAATAGAGCAGAAGAGTGTTATGTAAATGGAGTATTATCGAAAGTCTGTGATCGTACACTACGAAAGTGCAATCGATGTTTAGCTAAACAAGAGAGTGATACGTTCTTATCATCCGTTAAAAATTGGGTCGAATATGGATGTTATAATGTGAATGAAGATGGCGAGTGTCCAAGTGGCACAATCAAGTGTCCTACGAGTATGTTGAGAGTATTTGATTTACAAGACAGTGCAGTTGGAGTACGATCGCCTCACTTGTGGCTCTGTCTCTGTGTGTGTGTTTGTGTGTTATTACTTGTTGTGGAATGAATTAGCAATGAAGACGACCCGTGACGATGAAGAACAAACAAGTAGCTCGGATATTGGGACCTTGGACGAAGAAGGCTCCAAGTTGACATCGACATCTGCCATTTCAAAGAAGTCATCGCTATCCACTACCAGTGATTTGTCGGATTTAACCACCGAGAGCTCTTTTACTATGAAGCAGAGACCCCCCCCCACCTGTGTCCTCTACACTCGATGATACAAACAGCAAATTCACTACGCGTGAAACGATGAAACCTACTACGCTTTTGTCCCCCTCCCACGATGATACAAATGACAGCCTTGCCACGCTTAAAACGACGAAATCCACGACTTTGTTTTCACCCGATGATACAAGTGGTAGTCCCCTCACGCTTGAACCGACGAAAAAAACCAAGATCAAGAAGACGACAAAGGATGGTATTAAGTCGCCTGTAACCCCCCCGTCGAGCGTTGAGGAGACATTGGAAGATGGATATAGTGACTCTTATAGCTCGTCACGTGAGTCTTCCGCTGTGTCTTTATATGAAGAACCTTACTCCACATTTTATAGCACTGTCAGCGACTCTGAAGCAGATCAGGAAGGAAAACCCCACGAAACTGGTGTAAGTTCTGTAGAAACTCCGACTGCACCCACTACACCAACGGCTGCTCATTCTACCATAAAGGACAAGGCGCTCAGTAAGAATGAGAAGTCGACAAGCACAGCGCCAGCCCTTTCTAATTCAGATGACTCCCACGTGGGCTTAATTATCGGCGTCATTGGTGGCGCTGCTGCGGTGGTTGCCTTCGCAGGTTTTGTCGCTTGGAAAAAAAAGCAGGACGATGAGGATTTTGATGACGATGATGCTGCATTTTCCCCGAAAAAAACAACAACAAGCCGTGATGCGGCTTCACTGCCATCTGCATCTTCAGCAACCACGGCGTACTTAGCTCAGCCCAACTGCTACGACAACAACAATTACGAGCAGCAGTACAACAACAAGTATGGTAACAACTACGGTGACAATTATGGCAACAACTATGGCAACAACTATGGCAACAATGGCCACAGCAATAATTACATGGCGAATCATTATGCTACGGGTGGAAAGCCAGGTGATGTGGTTCCTGCTAGCTACGGCAGTCCGTATTCAATCGACATCGATAGTGATAATTTAAGTCGTCGTACAGATAGCATTCTGGGCGGGACAGGTGTCATGTCAAGCACCACATCGAGCATGCAAACTCCGTTCGAGTTCACCGGTGGTCCAAGCCCCTCAAATAGCGACATGAATCAAGATATATGGGGCAACGAGATGGACAGCTTCCACCAAAAGCGCACAGCCAGTAGTGCGTCCGTGGAGTTTTAGGCTATGTTTGTGCACTCCTCTGCTTGGCGGCTGATGATGGTAAGTGTGTTGTCTATCACGCACTTCCCTTGAAGAGGCTGAAGGAGGCTTATGATATATGATCTCCATTTCAATTGATATCTCTCTTGTGTTCTTGAGCTTGACGTCGTGTATATGTATTGGTCTACTTTGATTAGGTAGGAAGATAGCGCTACTTGCTCAATATTCGAGCGTGTAAAGAGAAAACGCAAGCTGAGACCCGAAGCCTGCAGCAAAGCGCAACGCATACTTGTGGGCGTAAACACCTCCCGGGGCAAGGCGAAGAGGAGTCTCGCCTAGGTTGGGATCATGAGCCTCAAAGTGCACCACGGGTGGTACGCATCCGTTGCGCAGACCCTCGATGGCTGCCACGTCCTCAAACGCCACGGCCATAGGGTGTCCTGTAATTCCCTTCGTGTTTGTTATCATTAGCTGAGCAAGCAGCTCTGAGCCGAAAGCTGTGCGCAACGCCGTTACTTCTGTGTAAGCACACGAAAACGTAGCCGATGCATTAGTGCCCGTCTCGTGGCTGTAATAGACTCCATTTTGCGCGATTTCTTTACGAGTGATATTGAAGTCTCTCTCTACGCTATCCAAGAAACGCACGAGCTCCTGACCGACGTGATTCGGCTCCAGTGCAGCACCGTGATAGGCCGAGTTGCTGAATTGAGAGGCAAGTAGACGCACGCTCTTCTTATCGGAAGGACCAGCCACTGGACGTTCCACTAATGCCAGAGAGGACTCAAAAACCAACCCGATCGCTCCGCTACCGACAATCATACCGCTACGCTTTACGTCAAATGGTCGCGCCGCATCATTTGCGGTCGGGGCGATGCACGCAGCACCGAGTGCATGAAAACCACCACCAATCAAAGGCATCATGGTCTTTGAGCTAGCAGTGTCGCTAGACACCACAATGACCCGCTGGCATTTGCCGTTATTAATCCAATCCTGAGCCATACCAATGGCTTGTGTTGTGCCTGCGCATGCCGCATTGATCTGTGTGTTAGGTCCACGGGCTCCAATAAGTTGAGCGAGTTGTGCGTTTGCTAGTATAAGCAGCCGAAAGAGAATTTTGCGATCCATTTGATAGGTAGACGCGCTTTCTTGACTGCCTTCTTCGTAGTAACGAGACGTTTCTGATACCGCCGCATTCATGGTAGGGAACGATGTTGCGTAAATCACACCAGTGGAGTCACGCATGTTCTCAGACAACCTCCAGTTGGCATCAATTCCGTCCACGAGGCCAGCATTGCGAACAGCTTCAAGACCAGCAGCCACAGCCAGCTGTGTAGGTTCGTCCATTGAGCGCGCAATCGTTGTGGCTACACCGTAGTCCTTTTCGAGATCCACGTGGCTCGCAACAGCAGACACTTGAATGCACTTATCGCGAGTGGAAACTGAAGAGCGAGTCACATTACCGGTGGTATAATCCTTGCTGATATGCACGATGTTTTGAGCTACCATCCTGTCCTTGTCCGCATCGGTGAGTATGTGGATACAATTGTCACCATTTAAAAGCTTCTCGACCGACTTTTTGCCCTCGAATACCTTGGTCTGACCTGGCAGACCAACACTTGTACCAGTCACATACACGGCGCCAGCAAGTTCTTGCGTTGTCTTGATCATGCGACGGTGTGCCTGCTCGTCACCCTCCACAATAACTTGCGGCTTTGAACGAGCGTAGTATCGGCGGCCGACGTCGTCAATCCGGTCGAGGTAAAAGTCTCCTTCAGGAATGGAAGCAATCGACTGCGTGAGCTTCAACTCTTTCTTAGCGCCAAACGTGCACTGACGCAGTTTCATACGCGCTGCGTACTGCTCTGGGGTCTTCTTGTTGCGACGCTCAAGACGAAAAGTAAGGTCCAGGGACTTGGCGATCTTTCCCAGTGAAAACTTTCCCTTAGCCGACTCTGTCGGCTCACGCGTGTGGAGCATGTACATGGTAGCAAGGCTTCCAGAGCCGTAGGAAAACATAAGCACCCGAGCACCAAGTGCAAGATCCTTGGCACGCGCGTGAACCAATGTTGCCAGGTTCATGTATACTGCGGCCGTATAGGAGTTGCCCAGCTGCTGAGAAGTCGTGCAGCTCGGTGATACTTTGATGTCAAAATCTGCCTTTGCAACATCCCGAGCGGCCATTTCGAGCTCACGGTCGTTCAGTGTCTCACTCAGTGGCGTGTCTTTCCATTTCTTCAACAATGCAAATTTCTTTTCAGCAACTTCATCACCACGACGTAGCAAACGTCTCAAGTCTAGAAAAAGCAAACGAGCAAAAGATTTTTGCACCAATTTGTTGTACGGCGAGTGAAACACTGCGTAATCAATAGACTTCAACCCAAGTTCAGTTCCGTTCTTTTGTGCAGCCATTTCACTTTTCTTGCAGAAAAGCTGATAGCATTCATCCAACGCATGCAAATAGCACAAATTCGACAGCTTGCCGTCTACTGTCGGGTACTCGCTGTTCACATTGGGTTTATAAAAGTCCCAGACGTTGTCTGCATGAGTGGCTTTGGTTTTGCAATCCAACACCATCGGAGCATCTGGTCCAATAAGCATCGCCACAGCTCCACATCCTCCAGTAGGACGTGCTGGACCCTTTGGATACACTGCAATGTCTGTAGCAACTACAACAGCATATCGTCTATCCCAGAAAGAGCTCTCCACCCATGCAATTGCATTTAACAGCGCTGCCGTGCCACCATAACAGGCATTTATGACGGTAGCTCCATCCACGTCTGTGTCCTTATCTCCAAATAACTGCATAAGGACCGTCTTCGTCGACTTGCTCTTATCCACTAACGTCTCTGTACCAACTTCTAGACGTCCAATTTCATCTGTAGATACTTGAAATTTACTTAAAAGCCTTGAAACGGCCGTTAACGCCAATGCATTTACATCTTCACGATCACCAGGTACAGCCATAGCTATTTGTCCAAGTCCTAGTGTGTATTTACCACTACTAACACCATCAAATATCTCTAATTCCTCTTGTAATACATAATCGCATGGAAAATGCACTTCCATGGCCAGAATGCCGACATTATGTGGACGCACAAATGTCATTATTAGTCAAGGACTGGAGGAATATACCGAGCTTATAGGCGGTATTTTTGAATGCACGGATTGGCGAAAAATATACAGATGGTTTATTTTTTACCACGTTAGAAATTGAGTTTGAGATTCTTTTTCTAAATCCTTATCCTACTGAGCACTCATTTCTAAAAACTGAGACGCACGACCTAGCTAACGGTATGTCAGTGTGGTAAGGTGAGTTCTCAAAACGAAGATGAGACCCCAAACAACTCACTGTGCCGGACTGCTGACTGTCGGAGGAATGAACCCGATGCCGCGTATGGACCTTTAACCACCTTGTGTAACCGTCGGCTGGCGGGTTGCACTCTCTAAAACACCCACTGGATGCTGTGGCCAACCAGATCGAA
>CAKKTJ010000288.1:0-10386 GCA_920618645.1 Peronospora belbahrii | reverse complement strand
CGCAAGCCAACTTTCGGATATACGTTCATGCTATTGGGTGCCTCTCGGCCCCTCAGCAAGCGGAATCAAGAATCAGGTCTCGGGGGTAAGGATAGAGTAAAGGGTTAAAAGATAGGACCATATTAAATACTACTCAATTTGCGATCTATAAAGCACACCTCCGTCGTGCTTCCAAGGTACCTACTAAGTCTACCCACCTGTTCCGGGAAGGGACATATTTTGGCCCCCCCGTCGAGATACAGTTGTGTGGTAAGACCCAAGTGCGAATAGAACCCCAGGATACATTTGTCCTGTGGTTTCGGTCCGAGTAGCACCCCCCCCAACTCAATCCGCTATCGGAAGCGATCTCCCTACCCTAGTGGTCCGGGAGCAAGTAAATGCTAGGCGGTTAACAACCCTGAGACATCAAGGAAGGAAAAAGCCAGGGTTGAGTATCTGAAGAATCTGGTCATAAGTCCACCCTCGACCTAGTCGACCGAGTGGCCACCTATCCGCCTACCGAGTGACGTATACCCACTCGAGGCCCCCCAAGGTCGACCTCTCTCAAGGCCGACACCACATCACAACCAAGTCCTGCGAAGAGAGCAGCCCGCCAGCCGACGGGTACACATGGTCAGAGAAGGTCTATACGCGGCATCTGGGGTACCCTCTCCGACAGTCGGCAGTCCGGCACAGTGAGTGGCTTGGGGTCTCATAACGCAGGTTTGAGAACCCACTACACCACATAAGTATACGAAGAATAAGCAGTCGCAGGTCGACAGTTGAATACATGCTCAGATCGATGGGATTGACGGTGTGATTTGTTCGGACCTAAACGGCTTACTGACACCAAGAGATCGGCTCGAAAATCGGTACCTTGTCAAATTCGTCGACCACAAGTCAAAGTATTGCGCGTTCTTGGCGCCTACAAAGGGTAAGGCAGCGAAGAAGATTGAATACGTTCTCAAGTATTGTGAGAAGAGATTCGACTGCGAGATTCACGTCTTAAGGACTGATGGTGGTGGCGAATATAACAACGTTGATTTATTCTGCCAACTCAATGGAGTCGAGCGTCAAGTCAGCGAAGCAAGAAACCAAGCGTCAAGCGGAAAGGCTGAGCGCATGCATAAGACTATACTGAACATGGAGCGAAGTATGGTACGCGCAAGTCAACTGCCGCTGACGTTCTGGGGAGATACTATTGAGAACGCGGCGTACATCCTCAACATGAGTCCGACACAGCAAACAAAGAAAGTGCCTCTGCAATTGAGATCCTGATAAATCATGCACCTGATCTTCGGGACATAGTTATCTAAGAAAGCTTTTGCTCTGTGTACAGGGACCCGCGCAAAGACTCGCTAAAGCAGCTATCTACAGTCAGGGTCATCATCGGAGTAAGCGACGAAACAAAAGGGTATCGTGTTTTCCTTCAGAAGGTGAACAAGATTGTTACAACACAACATGTGACGAATATCTAGACACTGACTGAAGATCAGAATAATCAACTGCAGAAAGGTTTGACGATTGAAGACCAAGCGGCACCCTCAGTGACGTCAAGTGCAACCGTTTCAAAGACAATCGTTAAAGATAAGAGAAAGGCGAAAAATTATGGACGTGAGATGCACATTGCACGTGTTCAAGGTCAAGACGCGCAGAGGAAGTCGTATGTCAGGAGGAGCCGATACAAGATTCAAGTGTTGTAAGTGGCGTTTTCGAATGTGATGCAAAGAACTGCGCTGATGCAATGCGCAGTGCCATGTGTGCAAGTTGGAAGAAAGCGATGTGTGAAGAATTAAAGGCGCTCGAGGCTAACAGCGTATGGAGCTAATCAAGCGTCCAGAACAGTCAATGCTCTGTACACAAAATGGGTCTATCAAGACAAAGAAGAACGCAAACGGCGACATAGAGCGAATCAAGGTGCGACTGGTCGCGTGTCGAAACGAGCAGGTACTGAAATGGACTACGGTCTGACTTTGCAGCCGCTATGGACATGTTGATGGTGAAGGTGCTACTGCCGCGTCGACATAGTCGCAAACGAACTTGATTCGCACGTCAATGTGCTTGGCCTTGGTCAATAAAGCTTATCCTTTGAGTTGATTGATACCCGCCTGATTATCTACATGAAACAGCATGGGTATAACTGGCGTCATGTTTATCTCGCAAAGCATCTCGCGCATCCCTCGCAAGGCATCTCGCGCATCCCTCGCAAATCTCGTGCAGCTTCCGATCCAGCGACAAACTCTGCTTCCATAGTAGAGAGAAAAACACCACCCTGTTGCTTCGCGCTCTAGCTTACTGGCATACCATTAAGTAGTATAATATACTCAGTTAGCGACCTGCAATCATTCTTGTCTGCCGCGAATCTGCGTCGCTGTATGACTCCAGCGCAGGTGGACCCTTGCCTCCAATTCTAGGTGTCATCCAAAGTTTTAGCCCTCGTATTCCTTTCAAATAGCGCGCGATTCGCTTTGCCAGATTTCAGTCGTGGACGTGTGGCTGATGAGTTTGACGCGTCGCCATGTGAACCGCAAACGCCACATCAAGGCGCGTACATCGTGCCACCCATAACAAACTCCCAACGAGTGACTGAAAGTTCTTGACCGATTGCATTACAACCGCACTTTTCACGTCTAGCAGCTTGTCATACACGTCCTTAATCTTGAAGCATTCCGCGCCAATCGGTGCCAGCGTAGAGTTCGCATTAACTAACCTATGTCTCGTAACATCTCCATAATCGCCTCCTCCTGGTCAAGGACATAAACCCCGTTGCTGTCAAGGTCGACGCGCATACCCAAAAATTTCGACACACGTTCCAAAACCTTGATCGACAAAGATTTTCAGGCTGACGAAGAAACGATCGACCGCTTCCGCGCTGGTGCCGGTCGCCAGAAGATCGTCGACATAAACTCCAACCACGACGATATCATCGCCATGCTTTTTGCGGTACAAACATATGTCGCGACACACTGTACAAAACCAGCCTCTGTTAACTTTACGTGCAGCAACTAGCTCCACAGACAGCCCGTTTGCTTTAATCCATATATAAGCTTTTGCGTAGCCGCAGCGCTAAATCACATGTGACTCTAGCATCATGTTCTTTGAGGATCTTGTCGCTGACAGCCATACCTCGAGGCACTTGTAGGTAGATCTCCAGATAATTTTCTTTGTCGGCCTTGACATAGGCGTTCGAGCTTTGCAGGTATTTTCTATGTCAATACGTGCGCTCCGAAGCGATGCTTGCAGACTTGTTGACCAAAGCATTAGTTTTGGTCAAGCTTGCGCGTGCTTATGTGCATGGTGTAGTCGTGCAGGGACTTAAGGATGCAAAAGGTTGAAGGAAAGTGCCATGAAGATCGGTGATGGTGGCACGACTGCGGTTCAGAACCTGGCATCCGAGGAGGAGTGTTGAAAAAGGTAAGGTATTTGAGGCTGATCTTTGCAGAAGGCTGTATGCGTGCAAGAGAGCGTCAGCCAGTTCTGGACGGTTGCTTCTGACCGTGATCTTATCTACCATACATTGAAGGTAGTGGAATAGAAAGGAGCTGGTTAACGCAAACAGTAACGGTAGCTTAGCAAGCACAGAGAGAAAGCAATAACGACAGAATCAAATTTATTCTTATCCAGCGAGCAATTTCCTACACCTTGCTTTGCAAAGGCCGCATGCGCTTACCGCGTATCTTTATGCCATGTATGCACTGTTTTGAATGTTATTCAGGAGAATATGGTTTTGGCTATGCCGATTGGCAAAGCTAAGTAATATATGTAATCTATAATATGGTGTGGATATGGTGTAATTCGTTTTCTGTGTAAAACACACCATGGAATACCATTCAATACCGTTTGGTATTTAAAAACCGTTCAGTTTGATTGATCGCCGATGTATGATAATATAGCCCCGAGCTAAAGGGTATAACAGTCACTTTCGGTGTAAATACAGAGAAAACAAAGGCGGATACGAAGTAAACAGTAAGCTGTTCGTCTAACACCACGTATTCATGCGACAGAGTAAAAAGTTTTCACAAATTTAAGCATACCAAAATCAAATGTAAAAACACGTGGATCGAGGATTCAAATTATTTAGTAAAGTCAGTTTATCAACAAATGCCTAGCAAAAGCTACAAACTCTTGCTGCAACTGCTATTACTAGTCCGTGCAAGATAGTGACGTCACAAGCGCTAGTGAGAGTATACGTAGGAGGATCAATGGGTATATAAACCAGGGTCTTAAGGATCATCCCGCGAGTAGGCGACTGGGGGATTAGCAGTAGAGCCACAAGGGATAAGGAAATTCACCAAGGATTCAAGCGTTTTGGGAAACCGGACAAGGGATTTTTGGGTGAAGGAGACATTCTTGAATAGTCAGAATGAAATCTAGGGTGTAGGAGAAATCCTTGGATACAGGTAATTATTTTGATCACCAGTCGGGATAGTAGCAGAACGAGTATCAGGGTTCCAGTTCCACTACCAGTCCGTGGCACTAGGAGGTCCAGCGATATCAGGTTCCAGTTCCAGAAGCGGTTCCTGTTTAACTACCAGGTCCAGTTCCAATACCAGTCGCAATGTCAGTTCTCAAAGATCCTTGCTGCAAATGGGAGGAGTATTATTCACGTTAGGGCTCCGATCGATGGTAAATTATTAGTTGGGTTGGGCATGGCCGTGTCGTTCTTGGTAAAACCTGGACACGGGATCGTGGCGCTGCCTACGCAACCAATCGATGGGAATACGCAGCCCCAAGTGTTGCCGTTCACGATGACGCAATGAGCGTCTTCCTTTGCGATGCACTGAGAATTGCCATAGGACGGAAGGTGTGGGTGGCAGTCGACCGTAGCCACATCGCCCTTAACCGGGCAGGCAGTGCCAGCAGGGGAGATGCCTGCTCCAGAGCAAATGGAACCGCGTGAGTCGGAGATAATGTAGGTGGCGTCTCTGCAGACAGAGACGTGAGTGTCAGCCAAAACGGCAGCAACGGCCCACGCCGTAGTCAGTAGCATAGTATTAATGACCTTCATGGGAGAAGTTGTGATGGTTACAGAAAATGTTTTAGTGTGTGCGAGTCTTGGAAAATTGTAAAATGATTAATATCAATTGAGGCAAAGCAAGCATCAATTTCGTGATGCACGTGCTTGCTATATATATACATACAAACATACAGATATACAGACGACAGACATATACAGGAAGGAATACGATAGTAGTAATATGGATTTGTAGTTTCTTCAAGGATGAACTTTTTTTTTCATTAAATTCTGTGACAAGATGAAAGGGATCCACGCGTCACTCTCGGGCGATATCTTCTTGATGGGAGAGCAAAGCTGATTCTTCTTTTTTCTCTTATTGCTGGGCCCTCGAACGTCTCAATTACTTCTCCTAAGTATTTGTACGATAGGCGCAATGCAGGAAGATTTTCTGACACGTCTGCAGGCAAAAGAGTACTACCGACACTCTAAAACAGGCTCATTCATGGTTGTGAAATCGTAATCGTTCGTTGTAACCGAATGAAAGCTGGTAGTAGTAATCCTCTAGTATACATTCACTCTTAAGATGCGATTAAATTGGAATCATTATTAGACCAGTATAGTAGCCAAGAGTGAATAGTCAGTAGCCAAGCGTGGATAGTCGGTAGCCAAGAGTGGATAGTCGGTAGCGGGGAAAGAAGGGAAGTCGGTACCAGGACGCTCGCAGGTGCTTTTCTGGAAGGTCACCAGTTGTCTCATGGCCTTGTCGTATCAATACAAATCCAAGTCAAAATAGCCTATCCTAAAATTGCGATGGCCACATGCTCTGATCGTCCAGATTCTGGACGATCGCTAGGCTGCTGCTTTCTTTTTAGACCAATGAGACTTTTGTTTATGCTAACAAAGCAACAATAATAATCTTACATTGATCGCCAAAAAAAACCTTTTTTGAATCGTTGTCTTTTCTCAGAAAAAAAAGAAAGCTCTGTATAGTCAGTCAGTCATTCTACCACACATAAAAACGCATTTCGTAGATTGCTTTTTAAATCAATCAAATTTGGCTGGTCACCATCGTTCCTAGGGTGTCATTCAATCTATACGGCTGCAGTTGTCGACAAGAACTATATCGGCCGCAATTTATTCGAAAGTAACACTGAATTATGATTACAGATGATGTGCACGTTCTTACTACATGATTTCAAGGACTGCGTGTGGTTTCGATAGACACTCCAGCATTTCTCTTAATTTAAAGGACGGACGGTGCACAAGTCCCTTGCAGCATCGGATGCAGAGCTTTCACAAGACTGTTGAGAATCCGTGCACGTGTTTTTCTTATGTGACGTTCTTAGTAGATGGTCAGTATCACCCCCCCCCCCCGATGGCAGAACTGGACTGGATTACTACTGACTAAACTTGCATTGTCGTTGACTCGTCAGCCTAGGAATAAAAGCTGTGGCTCGAATCTACAAGAACGACCATTTGGCTGACCAGTAAAGTCTGGCGCAACTTATAGTAGGTTTTATCTACATTAGTAGGTTGTAATAAGGGTCACAAGTCATTCTTAAAGGTGACGACAACCAGCTCTGTCGAGTGCCAATCTGCTTCCTTTGTCTCTCACATTAGCGTTTTCCATCTCCCCCACTTTCCACTCTAGTCTGCATCTATTAAGACAAGGACAGCTTCCGTGTTTTGGGCATTGCATTCAAACTTTATCGGTTCGTGATGTAACCTTTCACTCGGATCAAGGAATCGGCGCTGCTCCACTACAGAACGTCAGCGCTACTTCTGCCTCGCCGCATCTCAATAGAATCGTCCAAAACTGCTCTTTGCTTCGCTCGATTATTCATGCAAGATAGCACCACGTAGGCTAGCATACCAATGTTGTTTCCATGCTTGTAGTCTCTGTCGATGATGTAGCAGCTAGCGATGCATCTTTGACCCAGATTCTTAGCGTATCCAGCTCTTCCGGCGCGCCTTCGTCACATTTCGCGGGACCTCCAGGACCGAGAGTTCTGTGTTGAGCACCAGCCGCTGGTTCCCATTTTATTTTAAGGTCGATATCGGGTCTATGTCGTATCAAAAGCTCGCGAAGCAGTCGAGCAAACTCGCTACGGACAGCTGGGGTAATATTTGCAATCTCTAATGCTCGAGCACGTAAATCAGTCGTCCGTTTACATTGCAGCAAGTCCGCGATCCATGTAAGACAGAAACTGAACTTCTTGACGTTAGCTTTGCAAATGCCGACCCGAAGCAAATGTAACAGCTCCGTCTCAGTTGCCAGGTGGGGACACTTGCGCACGACAATGGTCTCGACACGAACGAACAACGCGCTTTCGTGTTCCTTTCCGTGAATTCCTTGACCATAGCATTTTTCGCACAAATCGTACTCTTCGTCTGCAAGTAAACGGCACGTGCGGCAAACCCACTTAATACCTGAGAGTGGCCCCCCTTCCGCAGCCATCGCATAATGTTTCATCTTCAACGTCTGTTGATCCCACCAGCATACCAAATGGTACTGGCGACGCATGCGATGGAGAGCTAGCAGTGAGTGACTGCTGTGACTTGTGGCGACTTAAGCGGTCAATCACACTTCCCACGATTTTCTTGATCTTGCCATCCTTCCCTTCTTTTTCGCGCGGAGGCATCGGTATCACGTCACCGTCGGAGCCCAAAGAAAACACATCCATTGAGGATGGAGACTGTGCTGGTGAGAGCAGCGCGCTCATGGTCATTGTGTATGTGCGTGTCGTCTCCATCGCGAACATTGAGCCTGTGCGATTAGGAGTCATCGTGTAGCGTCGTGATGGTGTGTCCAGCAACTTCTCAGCCAATCTATCCACTGAAGGTATAGCGGCTCGTGCTGCTGCTGGACCACTAAGAGGCCGCGAGACGAACATGGCCTTGGTCGCATGCAGTTCGCGAGGGCCATGAGGGACGGGAGCGCGAGCAGCGCCACGCCGATCTAGCTCCACGCTGTCGAATAAATGCGGTGCATTAACCTCCTCCGTCTCTGGTGCCGATTGTGTTCCTATAACCATCGATTCCTCAATCATTTCAGTGGAGGAAGACCTTAGAAGGGATGGCGCAGGTGGGGGGTAGCTTGTCCCCTGTAGCATTCTCACTATTGGTGACGCCATGTGCATGCGTTGTAGACACTTTAAAGTCCATCGTCTGCTTTTGATATGTTCGGCTGAAGAGCTGCAGCTGCTTCGAGTCATCAACGGCGTTCAACAGTGCCGGCAGCACATACAGCCGCAAGATGTGGCTAAGCTCTTCGGAGACGTCAGTGAACACAAGATCATCCACATTCTCACAATTTCTCTGTTTAACCACAGCAAGCAGCGACTGCAGTTTATTTCTATCTGCCTCAAAAAATGTCTCCAGCATAGTATTGGCTTGAGCAAGAGCTTTGGCTCGACTGGTAGTTTTAGGTTTGCATATATAGGGTGTCCATTGAGCATCCTCTACCTTGTTAATCTGTCCTCCTTCTCGTCCAGACTTCTCCTTATTGCTTCCTTCATCGCTATTCTTCTTAACTTGATTAACGGTTACCTGTTGCAACCAACGGTCTTTCCACTGAGCCACAATTCCTTCCAACTCTTCTAATCGTCGTTGCATCATACGAAATTGTTGATCCTTTAGCTGAATGTAGTTTTCCTTTAGACACAAGTCACGAGTCAGTACACTATTTTCCTGTTGTAGAATCGCCAGCTGTGCTTGTAATGCCGCTAGATTATGCTGTAGCATTGCGGTTGTTAGCATTCTCTCGTAGTAATCTGTCTCGTAATTTCTAGTGCCTTGACTTAATTTTAAGTCGTCGAATGTGTTTATTGTTTTCGTAATATTCGTATATTTACAATTATTTAATGTAAATATCGGTTCTTTAAGCGCATGTCATGTCATGTGGCTTAAAGAACCGCATTTTTACATTATACCGCTATGACACGTTTGAGCTTCTCCACTTCAACATTTGTAGCCCTATGGAGCAAGAGACACTGGGTGGTAGCAAGTATTTGCTCCTCATCGTGGACGAAGCCAGCGGATACATGAAAGGTTTTGCCTAAGTGCAAGGTCTAAGAGCGAAGAACATCTCAAGACCTACATCAGGATGATGCAGACGCAGTTCAACAAGCCAGTCAAGTTCGTGCGTCACAGTGGAGCTCAAGAGTTTGCAACCAACTCTCTCAAAGTGCTCTATGAAGACCAAGGTACTAAACAGCAGATTACGGTACCGTACGCGCATCAAATTAACAAAACAGGTAGTGCGAACGCAGCTGAAGCAAGTAATATGGCGGAACCTGCAACTTTACAAGATGCGATAAGTGGAACAAACCAAGTGCATTGGCACAAACCCATACAAGTGAAACTCGAGTCGATGCAGCTTCGTGGTTTTTTTCCTTCTGCAAAATTGCCGAGCAACCAGCGCGCCATCGGTACCAAGTGGGTGTTCAAGATCAAGTGCAAGGCGGATGGATCGATCGAGAAGTTCAAGGTGCGACTTGTTGCGAATGGATTCAAGCAGAAATACGGCATCGACTATACGGAAACGTTCTCGCCGGTGGTGAAGTATGTGGCTTTACGCATGGTTATTGCGATCACCAAGTACTTCGACTGGCCTCTGGACAAGCCTGACCTGGTTACAGCATTCCTGTATGGAGTAATGAAGGAACAAGTGTTTTGCGTCATTCCAGAAGGCGTTGAATGGATGGTGACTTTGACTGTTTGGAATTGGTGAAGGCAATCTACGGTCTTAAACAAGCCTCGCGCGTTTGGAACGAGATTTTCGACGAGTTTGTGCGCTCAATTGGATTTCAAGTATCGGCATTTGATCCATGTTTGTACATCAATGGTTGTGGATGGTCACTGCGTGCTGCTACTGGTATACGTGGATGACGTTCTGGTAACAGGCAGTTCAATTGACCTGATTGCACAGACCAAGAGTGATCTCAAGATGCGTTACGAGATGACCGACAGCGGCAAGTGCACATTTGTTTTGGGCATCGAGCTGATTGATGGACCTGATGGTAGTGTCACCATGTGCCAGCGACGCTATGTCGACGACATTCTCAAGCGTTTTGGCATGAGCGAGTGCAAGGCTGCCATAAGTTCGGTCGATCTAAGATCTCGACTAGTGCCCAGCAGTACCGTGACCAAGGTGGATGCTCCGTTTCGCGAAGGGGTTGGTGTTTTGATGCATTTGGTGACTGCAACACGCCCAGATATCGCGTATGCTGTGGGTTATGTGTCTCGCTTTATGGAGAATCCCCAGCAAGAACACTGGATGGCAGTAAAACGCATCTTTCGCTACCTACAAATGAACAAGTCACATGGAATTCGCTATCAGCCGACGGACAAGATCGACTTTCGCAGAAATTCTGACGCGGAATGGGCCGGCAACCATGCTGATCGCAAGTCAACTTCGGGTTACGCGTTCGTACTTCTCGGTGCACCCA
>CAKKTJ010000286.1:0-21197 GCA_920618645.1 Peronospora belbahrii | reverse complement strand
TTTCGGAACCACAGCATAAGGCTATCGCCTTCTCTACCGTCGAACTTATCGACTTAAATTTGTATGGGTTTTGGTCTGCGGACCACTTCTTGCGCCATAGTCGCCACGGGCGAAGGCGCAGAAGGAGGCATCTGTGCCTTTACATGCTCGACTACAGCTTTGTTAAATTCTTGAAGCATATGAATACGCTGTTAACCTCTCTTCGCCCTGGGCGATAAGGAGTTCCACGCCCTTAGAGCCAAGGATAGGGAGCAGCTTCTGCAACCCTTCCTGTTGTGCCTGTGAAAGGCCAATCGCTGACATCTCGTCAATGCCCATTCTCACACAGAGAATGTAGTCGCAAACCCAGGTACAGGATTGACTACAAGTGCTACCAGGTGTAGCCGAGCTACTGTAGCCACGCTACTTATGCACTTTGTGCAGATGCACTATGTGCAGAAGAAGTAGTCAAACTACTGTAGCAAAGCTACTTATGCACTATGTGCAGAGGAAGACAAGCTCAGAGAGCTTCTACGCCTTAGGGTGTTTAACCCTCTTAGGCTAGCTCGTAAGCTTGTGCCTATCGGTTGTTGTAACCGTGTCTCAAAGAGACTAGTATCAAAGATACTTAATTTCTTAGAAAGGAATAGTACGCTCAAGCAGTGATGCGTTATAGAGCATTGAAATTAATTTATATTTGTTTATCTTCTAACACTAAATATATAAGCACCTAACCTATACTTAGTGCTAGTCACTATTGCTGGACCTGTAGCCTGTTATTATTATGCAAACATGCATAGTCACTATACTTTAAATAAATATAGTGACTACGTGGCACACGATGCGACCCCTCGTACTTCAGGTACGGTCACATCAACCTACTTTTTATCAATGTACAGCCAGACCACATTGTTGTGGCAGGTGTGTATTTAAAATACACACCTTCGTGTAACCCCGTTACAAGTGAAGCCTCTTCGGAGCTGAACGTCGGAAGTCTGTTACCGATACGCTCACGCATGATTGCTGGATAATCACCAGTAGCAATCGGCATTAAAAAGCCAACCGAGGCTGAACTGCATTTCCAGCTCTACCGCTTCCGCGTTCAAAGCGTCTGACTCATCAAGCGGGTAGCCGAACTCGGTACTCAACATGATGCCAATGCGAGCACCAGCAGCGATGACATTCCTTTCATCTCCTTTCAATGCACGGAAAACTGCTACTGCTCTAGCATGTGACAGCAGCACGTTGTGTGCCACCGTGTATATATTCATGTCCGACGGCTTCTTTGCGCCAGAAACAACATCACGCGAGCCGTACTTGCCGCTAATGAACGTCAACGGCTCGTCAAATGTGGCCCAGTACTTGACCTTTTTTCCAAATTCTCGGAACGCTAGCTCCGCAAAGTCTTCAAAGTGTGTTACAATGTCTGGATTCAGCCAGCCGGTTGGCTCCAGTTTTGTCTGCAACATTAACGGTAGATTGAACTGGTAGAGTGTTGCAATTGGTTGCAGTGCCTTTGCCTGCATATCGTCAAGTAAAGCGTGATAGGACGTAAGGCCTTGAGGATTGGGCTCCATTCTCCTTGTTTCTGCATTCCAGATCATGATTCTTGACCAAGAGATAGAAAACTGGAAGGACGACAGCCCCATGTCACTCATGCGCTGTATGTCGTCACGGTAGTGATGAAAAAAGTTTTCACTCATGTCGTCGTATTGTAGATTGTACTGCGAGTAACAGAAATGATCCCAATTGCCCAAGTCTTGACTGGAAACATTCCAAGCGGGATATACAGCATTGATCATACCAAAGAGAGTATTGGATGGAAAACAGCGCACTTCGGAGGCTTCAATTGGAGCGATAATGCAAAATATGATGACATCAAGACACATAAACAGAAGGAGAGAGTGCAGCATGAAGACTTATAGTGGAACGAAAGGGTGAATGATCAATTATTTGACCGGGATAAGATCAGATGAAGGTGGTGAAGAGGTATGACGTATACCGGTACTCAAAACCGGTATTTATAATTCATTCATGATAATAAGATCAAGAGATCCCAGATAATTTACTTGAGTTGCTGTAGGGTATACGATGTGGTTAGTTTACATATGTCCTTTCATACGGATATATTCGACAAAGAGACGGAAATGAATATACATGAACAGTATAAAGGTATCTCTATTAGTACTTTATTGTTATTTTCTCCTTTTTTATTCGTTATACCGGTAACAATATTATGGCACCTCGGTTCGCTTTCCATGCAAGGTAAATAGTAATTGCTTTTATAAAGTCATATTGAACGTGTATATGTCTCTCTCTACCTCTTTCTCTCTAACTGTATGTTTTTATGCTGCTAAGTAAATTCCGCAATATCGAATGCCACCATTTTCCTCAAGAGCAAACTTTTACTCAATTGCAAGTATCAGTGGATACCAATATCGTCACAGCCACGTCGTCTCATTTTGCTTTTATTCACCAATTCAACAATAGCGGTACTATTCAACTGAAACGACTTACTGAGACAGGGAAAGAGTCAGTTACTACTATTCCAACACTAGTGCATGCCCATCCAACTGGACGTATTACAGCTTTGACCTTTTCTCCTATTCATCAAGATTTATTATTATCTGCAGGTGATGCAAATGCTACAGTAAAGGTATGGAAATTATCAATGATTGAATCAATAAAAGAAGATCTTGTAGTACCGATGACGGTATTTCAACAGGAAAAAAACGTCGGGATTGTAGCAGGAATTATACCACATCCAACAGCTGAATCAGTCGTAGCAACGTACGCAAGACCAGGAACAGCAAGAGTCTATGATATACAGGCAGAAACATTATGCTTTGAAGTAGCAGTAGAGGAAAGTACAATCTTGAGCTCTATGGCGTGGAATTGGGACGGCAGTGCAGTGTTAGTAGCGACACAGGATCAAGCGGTGAGGATTTTGGACCCACGTGTGGATCAAATGTCGACGCCTGTGATTGAAGCTGCTCATACTGGAAAGAAACATTTGAGTGTGCTTTGGTGTGGACGAATGCAGCATTTTTTAACATGTGGAAGCGATCGGATGCAGGAGCGAGAGATCAAGCTATGGGACCCAAGACAATTGGCTAAGTGTGTACATCGTGAAAGGCTGGATGTGGGAGGTATGGGCCAATTGTTTCCGTTATATGATGCAGATTTGGATCTATTGTATGTACTTGGAAAGGGGGGATCACAGTGCGAGAATATATGAAATACGAAGCTCGAATGTGCATGCACTGGATCAAAGTGCATTGGGCAACATGACGCTTGCAGCGACGCTACTGCCAAAATCGGTGTGTGATACAAACGTTTGTGAAGTTGCACGCGTTCTAAATCTCAGCGCAAACGGAAACAGTCTTGGTGGTAGCTGCGAAGTCCTAAGCTACCGGGTACCTCGGAAAGAGGCGACGCATACGTTTCAGAGTGACTTGTACCCGGACACATTGACAGCACAAGCTGCGATAACGTCTGAAGAGTGGCAACAAGGACGGAATGCTGAGCCTAAGTTGCGTGCTGTGATCCCAAGTGCGAAGCGGGTTGAGGACATGGACGGAAGTGTGTTTGGAAGACTGACGGCAAGTGCATCTGCATCATCGGGTTGGAGCGCACCAGGTTCGAATGCCGGTACTGCAACCAATGGGTGGCAAGCTTCAGGTTGGGGCCAGGCGTTGTTGTCAACAGCGTCATCAATTACGCCGTCAAAAACAGCATCTGATGCCAAGACAGGGTGGAGGTCAAATACAAAAAAGTGGAACGAGGCCGAGTCTAAGAACTCTGCTCCATCGATGCAATGGCGAACTTCTGTTCCTACCGATGCTACTGTTACGCTACCGATATCTGCAGCAGCCCATGGCACACTCAATAGTACAGCCACCACTTCACTATCTATCTTGACGGATGGATCTAAAGGATCAAAGACAAAACCTGACGAACCACCTCCTACGGCCCTCGCTGCTATGGCACCCAACGCATCATGGACAGGGACATGTCACATGACAACTGCAGATGCAATCAAGTTGTCGGACAAGGCGCAGCGTCTCGGCGCCAGATACGGGCACAAGCTTAAGTATTTGCAAGGTAACGAAGCATCACGTAACGACGTGTTTCATTTTGGTGACAAACATGTCGTATATTCGACGCAAGCATCGCCTGTGATTGCTGCGAACGCAACATTTTGGGCAGCACCTATTGCTGGTGCGGGCGGGCCTGTACTTGTGGAAACGCTTCGAGCGACTGGGAAGGCACAACATGGCGCTGTGCCAGTGATTAACGGGCAGAAGGCAGAAGTGTCTACACTGACATTTAACCCTTTTGCTGACAACGTGCTTGCGTCCGGGTCCGCTGACTCAACTATCCAGCTCTGGAATCTTATGAAAACAGATTTGGATAGATTTCACGCACCGAGCACTCCCTCGCTAACGCTATCGGGGCATAGGAAAGGCCTGAGAGCTATTCAATTCAATCCAACAGCGGCCGACGTTTTATGCTCAACAAGTCACGATCTCTCACTGCGCTTTTGGGATATCGAGGCGGGACAAGAAAAAATGTGCGTGGAGGGTAAGCTGGACGATCTTGCGTGGAACATGGCGTTCAGTAATGACGGTGCGATGTTGGCCACTGCAAGCCGCGCTAAAATTGTCCGTGTGTTTGACCCTCGCCAGCCTGAGCATGCGTTGGTTAGTATGGGTTGCGGCCACGAGAGCAATAAACCACAGTTTGTTTTCTGGGCAGACTCCACCCGTCTGCTGACATTTGGTATGAATAAACGCAACGAGACGCAGGTCAGTTTCTGGGATTCGCGCAGCCTGTTGGAGCCTCTGGGCGTGTCGGTGTTGGTAGATCCGGCAGCTAGCACAACGACACCAATTCCGTTATACGATGCTAGTTCGCATTTGCTCTTTCTTGTGGGCACAGGAAGTCGCCACATTTGGAGTTACGAAGTTGACCCGGTCGTTACAATGGTGCAACCTAATTTGCCATTCATGATGACTGGTACCGACACCATTGGCGGTGTTGCACTTCTTCCAAAGACTACCTGTAACGTTCGCGATGTGGAAGTGGCACGGTTGCTCCTGGCAACGCCAAACGTCGTTAAGCAAGTGACATTCTCTCTACCCCGAGCAGAGAGGTTGAAAGAGTTTTTCCAAGATGACGTTTTTGGCTTTGTTTCTAAGCAAGAACCAACAGTGACTGCTACACAGTGGTTCGCGGGCGAGTCTGGAGCTCCTCTTTACGAGTCCCTTCGACCTGATGGTACGTCCCGCACCGTATAAAACGAATAGGTTGGATTGCTGATTTAGAATCGTTGACCTCTTGTATTTCTGCGTCCTTATAACAGGCATGGTGCTGCTCTCGGAGAAGCCAAAGGAAGCTGCGCCAAAGCGTCCCAAGACCTTAGATTTTCAGGCCCGAAGGCAACAGGAGGAGGAGAAAGAACGCCAGAAAGCCGCTGAATTTGCTCGACTAAGTGTACGTTGTCGAAGTTTGACGTCGCAAATGCTGTAGCTGTTTTGACATGTTGTTGCATAAAAATGCTGCAGACTCTTGCCGCGCAGCCGTCACTGCATCCCACCCGGCAAAATGTAGTCAACCTACACGCGCCTCAAAGTGCAGAAGACAGCGACGACGACTGGGACGACTGAAGAAGATAACGGAGGAATAATCAACGCACAGGAAACCCGCTTTCCAGGATCACAAACCCGGCAATTTCGATTATACCTTACAACGCCGCCGCACAACTTGCGCCTGGACTAATTTTTCTCTTGCTGCTTCCCTCCCTTACAAGAAATAACTTGCCAAACTGGAAGCTGCTTTCTACCACAAACACTGATAATTGCCTGCTACCGTACAAAACTTTCGTAAAGTTGCTTGCAAACGCGCGTAAAGTACTTTGGTTCCTGTCTTGAGACCAGCTCAATCACACTTGCGATAGCATCGCCCGACACCTACACAAAAGAATTACGCAATAGAGCAGCACCGCACAAATTACCACCACGGATATGAGGAGCAACTGTAGTTTAGAGATAGAACATACCTGGCCGTGTGACACCTGCACTGCTGTTTGGTAGTCGGTATATGGGTATACAGGAAGAAGAGAGAATCCGACGCTGAACTGGATACACTCGACGTCAATATGAGAAGCTGCAGACAGGAACTTGAGGAAGTCAACCCAAAGCGTGCTTTCCTCTTCATTATAGCGCATACTAAAGCGGGTCGATAGCTCACGCAGCTCCTTTAATAAACGGAAAGATCGGTTAATGAAATGTTCCAGGACTTGCAGCTTTGACAACATGTGTCCATAGTTTTTGTCTCCAAAAACAGAATCGTCAGCAATTTGAGAAATGTAGTGAGGATCCAGTAGCAGTCGCTGAAGCACCAGAACAACGTCGCTTTCATATGGAAGGTACATACTTTGCTCTTTGTGTTTGAGAAATTCGTTTGTTTTGATCAACGCAGATGTTCCAGCAGTCACAGACGACCCCATATGTACATCCACACAAAGCTCTACATCAAACAACACGTCTTCGAACCGAGCACTCAATCGAAGAACTGAAGCTGTCGCCTCGCGAATCTTCCACGCGCTCATGCTTTCCTGGATCACAAGCATTTCCTCTGTCGCTAGTACCTCCTGTTCGAAAAGGAGCGCTGCTTCCGAAGTCACCGGCTCCAGTTCTGCCGCTCGTCCCTCAAGAACCTTCAATCGACTTTGTAACACCGACTCCTCTAGCGACAGTGACGAGCACTCCTTTTCTAGATCTTTTACGGCAGTCGCGTAATCGTCATGAGCACCTTGTTGTTCCTCAATTGCGTCCAAAAGAAGAGCCAATTGTTCCTCACGATCAATCATCTCTTTTACAGCAGCCAGCTCATTTCGACGCTTCAAGGCGCCAGCAGACACATAGTCTTTCAGCGACTTCACATCGCTTGCCAACATATCCGCACCAACGGACAAGGTACTGGCGAGTTGTTTCTCCACCTGTGCCTGTAGCTGACACCAGCCAGTTTGAGCCACCATCGTTTCGGTTGCATACAGCTCTTGTATCGCTTCTCGACCTACATCATCTAAGTTTCCCGGACTAAAAACTGCTGGGGCTTTCATCTCAAGCAACGATGACAGCTCTTCACTCACAGCTTTAGACCATGTAGACATATCTTGGGCACAATGTTCGACCACCTTCGAGCATCTATCATACGCGCAAGCAAGCTTCACATTCTTTGATATCTGATTGTCGGATGAATAAACCTCCTCTCCAAAAAACGCATCGTTCATTTCCACTAATGCGTTCTGTTCATTCAAAGCAACGGATTCAAGAAGCTCATGCATTGTAACCAACTGAACAGAAAGAGCCTCGGAAGACACTGGACGCTGGGAATTGGCTCCAGCATCAGTGCTAACTCGGTCAAACTTGCTTTTCAGATTAACCTTGAGAGAGTCAAGGTTAACAGTATCCTCTTCATCGTTCTCGTCAGGATCAAGGCTCATCATACTCTGGCCTCGAGAAGAAGTCATGGTTTCGTCCTTTTCTTCAATCGGGTCCAGAGTGGCGTCTTGATCGTTAAACCTGAGGAAGGCGCCACCCGCCAAATTTCCCTCACCTGAGGCCTCAACCTCGTTGGCTAAGTCACCCAATGATCCAGGAAGATCGTGATGATCACGATCTTGTACCGATTTAGTTAGCTCATACACGGACGATTCCGCAAGAAGATGACCTAAACTGAACTCTGCAGTATCTTCATCACAAAGCTGACCCGCAGATAACGCTGATTGCTGTTCCGTGGCGTCGTTTTCGCGTCCTAATATGTGTGAATAATCATCCGTGATCTCCATGTCCTCTCCGGCTTCCGAAGATGCTGACGAGTCTACGTAAGACATGCCGCCTGTCTCAAGAATGTTTGTTGTCCGAAACAAGGAATTGTTGCTCTTTACAGACGGAGAACGAGAGGCGGTAGTTGCGCTATCGTTTGCAGTAGATGATGTTGCTGTTGCAGACACCGAATTCGACGTGTGACGGGTAACATTAATGGTCTCACGCCTGCGACGCCGAGCTACAGTCTGAGAATCAAGTGGACTGTAGCCTCGCATACTATGCCGACGACGACTTTTCTCCGTCGAGTTCTGCGCCAAAAAACTATTTCTCCGTGATTGCAGCAAATCAAAACCTGGCTTCTTGAGTTTTGTGACCTTCAAAACACTGGCTTTCATCGGCTCTTCGTCCTCATCAAGTGAGTCAGCCTTGTCAAGAATAGACGTGTTCAACGATGTTTCTGCGTCATCGGATTCTTCCTCTGGTGACGCCGGCGATTCCAATGGAAAAAGCCGCGAAGCATCCTTAGCTAACATGGGAGTCATTGACGTAGAAGGCGATCCATGGTTGAACTCGGCACCTTGTGACGGGCCAAAATTAACAGATTTATTTGGCGTTGTCTGTACAGGGTGGGTAGCATTGTTTTGCGGCAACTTGCGTGCGCTCAAAATTCCTTTTAGTGGAGTCCTGGTCTTCGGACCTCTTCGAGGAGGTGAAAGCAGGGAAAGCTTCGGATCTCGAGATAGTGGGAGCTCGTCAGGATATCTCTGATTGCTGCTGCTGCTTCTTTTGTGCTGGTCTTCAGCCTGGAAACTTAGCTTGGACCCTGCATGAAGAGATGAGTCTAATTCCATAGACTCTATGGTACGATCGTCATTAGTAGGTCGCACACGTTTCTCGGGGACGTCTTTAGAAGCATCCAAGTCACTAGCGCGCTTTCGTGACAATTCATTTGCTGGGTCCGTGGCTACCGCAGGAAAAGACTCCTGCGCATTCGTTAGCTCGAATAAACCGTTCTCGTCAATTGTTTGTCGACGATCTCCCTTTCGATCAAGCTGCAGAATGTCTTCCAGCACAACCAATGCATCACTCGGCTCAACAGTTGTCCGTCGCATAGAGTTGCTCTGTGTTTGATCGAATAATCCTGTGCCTTTGCCTTTTTTCGCTGGTGATGGCGACTTCCTGCCGTCAGCCGCTTTCACCGGCGACGACGATTTCCTACGTGAAAGACTCGGAGATTTCTTCCCTCTATACTTATCTGGAGAAGTGTTGCTCTCCTTCGATAATGTTGACACCTTCTTGTCGTTATTAAGTCGTGACGGAGTCGATGCCTTTACCTTTGACGATTTTCTCTGCTCTAAATGATAACTTTCATTATTTAGTGCGCCTTCCGTCTCCAGCGTTGAGCTACTCAGACACCTCATTTCTTTTTGCAAGGCTGTAACCACGGCTGCTGCCTCGTTCGGATCCAGTGTTGTTCTCCTCACCGCGTCTTGCTCAAGCAAATTCGGGGCAAACATCAAGTTCGTCAAGCTGTCACTCGTGTCAACCATCGACGTGCCCTTCCTGCGTTCTGCCATACTCTGATTAGGTGAGCACATCTTTTTTGTTGCCGACCTTGGACGCTTACTAGCTAATGTCGTCTTGGACCTAGTGGACCTTGCAGGTGCATCCTGTACATCGTCACTAAGACTTTTCCATCTACTTGCCGACGTTGCAGTCAGTTCACTTGCTACATTGTCCTCATTTTCTTCCTTCTCCTTCTCTGTTAAATGCTGCAATTCCGATGTCTCGAGATTGTTTCGGATCACAAGTAAACTGCTTTTCTGCTTCTTCTTCTCCTCTCGATTTTGCTCACCCTCGTCTTCTTCAGTACGTAATAAAGCCTTTAGAGCCTCTGGACTCACTGTATCTCGTCTTGAAATGGCCATATCCAATGCCTCTTCTTGCAATTGAAATAACGCTGCCTTAGATGGAGATAAAGTGCAGCGTCTCTCCTCATTCAATGACAGCGTATCTTTCTCCACCTTCCGCTCCTGATCTTTATCAATATCATTTACTCTATCATTCTCCTTTTCCTTGTTATTAGTAGCCCTAGAGGACGCTCCATCCAGTATCGTCTTGGATATTCTATGAGCCATAAGTGACACGTTGAAAGCTTTATCCTGAAGCTGATTCGCGGCTATTTCACTCGAAATTTTGTGCTGATGTTGACGAGTATTGATAGATTCATCTTGTTCTACTACTGATGTAGGTAGAGCGTATGCCGCGTCGTCAGCGTCAGCGTCATCCATAGGGGCCTTTCCGCGCGCGGGGTCTTTGACTGCTTCTTGAATTTAGAAAACCTCGGACCTGGAATAAAACCTCAATGAGGATATGGATTCAATATAATGTGGTAGGACATAGTGTATCCATCTGACGAAAGCACTGGCTGTGCTGTACTCTGTGGTGTATTATGACATGTGTCAGACTCGAACAGACATTACGACGGAGACAGAGAGAGAGAAGACATGACGGATAGTAGCGATGCTAAACTAAGGCGTAAGAATGACAAGAAAGATAAGAAGGCCGCGCAAAAGATTCAAGAAACAGCGACTAGGAAGAAAATCGTAGTGACCGAGCAGAAAGAGTCGATTATACTGAAGAAAAACAAGCAGAATAAGAAGCATAAGCGCGTTTGTGACGAGATTGAGTACGATGTTGACAGTTCAAAGAAGCTAAAGAAACATAAGAAGAAGAAGGATAAGGAGCACAAGAAGAATGACAATGACGAAGCACGCAATACGGACTTTTCGAATGATCCATACCAGCAACCAGCAGCCAAGGACGGTAGCTTTAAAAAGGCTTTTTATATGGAAGGTAACGACACAGCTAAGATGACTAACGAAGAGGTCTCAACTTTTCACGAGGCTAATCAAATGATTCTTAGTGGTAACAAATGCCTCTACCGTCCCGTGCTGAGCTTTGATGACGTCACGTTTGAGTCCAAGTTCATGAAAACTACCAAGGGCTTTGATAAACCCACACCAATCCAGAGTCAGTGCTGGCCTATTTTAGCTTCAGGACGTGATATCATTGGTATCGCCGAGACGGGATCGGGTAAGACATTGGCGTTTGCCATCCCAGGTCTGATCCATATTGCTGCTCAGCCTGAGTTGTCGCCCAAGTTTCCAGGACCGCGCATGCTCGTAGTAGCACCTACGCGCGAACTTGCAATGCAGAGTTCGGCAGTGATTGTGGAGGCTGGGAAGAAGTGCGGACTCAAGTGCGTCTGCATTTACGGTGGTGTGCCCAAGCAGACGCAAAAGAAGGCATTACGAGACGGCGTGCACGTCGTGGTGGCAACACCTGGTCGTCTGAAAGACTTGATTGAAGAACATTCGTGCAACTTATCCAAGGTTACGTTTATGGTGCTTGACGAGGCTGACCGTATGCTTGACGAGGGTTTTGAAAAGGATATTCGCGCAATAATTGGCGGCACTCACCCGGAACGCCAAATTGCCATGTTCAGCGCAACGTGGCCTCAGTCGATTCAAAAACTGGCCCATGAGTTTCTTACTGATCCCGTAAAGGTAACGATTGGTTCAGATGAACTGGCTGCCAGTCACAACGTCACACAAATTGTTGAAGTCATCGATGACCGTGCCCGTAATGCCCGTGTCCACACTCTGCTGCAGGAATACCACTCGAGCCGCAAGAACCGCATCTTGCTGTTCGTGCTATACAAGAAGGAGGCCGATCGCGTTGAACGTATGCTACACCAACGTGGCTGGACATGTGTTGCCATTCACGGCGACCGTAATCAACACCAGCGTTCCGAGGCTGTTGAACAGTTTAAGTCTGGCAAGGTACCTTTGCTGATTGCTACGGATGTTGCTGCTCGCGGTCTTGATATTCCTGGTGTCGAATACGTTTTGAACTATTCATTTCCGCTAACAATTGAAGACTACGTGCACCGAATCGGTCGCACAGGTCGTGGTGGTAAGAAGGGAACGTCTCACACATTCTTCACCGCTAATGACAAGCCGCGTGCCGGTGAGCTTGTGAATCTGCTGCGTGAAGGTAACCAGGAGGTACCATCGGATTTGATCAAGTTTGGTACGCATGTTAAGAAGAAAGAGCACAAGCTGTATGGTGCTTTTGCCAAGAACATTGACGTCACAAAGAAGGCGACTAAAATTACTTTCGGTGATGATGACGAGTGAGTTTATTGCATCGGCACAATTGTTTGAGATATTGTCGATGGTATTAGGTTAGGTTCCAAGTGAAGGGAGATCCTTTTTGCTATATATAGTCTTTAGATTGCTTCGATAAGTTGCACTGTGTGAGCCCGGTAAAATGCAACATTCTTTGTGCACATTTTAAAGAACTCTTACGACCCAGAGCTCGCTATTGTCCGTCATCGCTTGAGTAGTCTTCAGTCAACAATGCTGTTGCAGAAGACTTTTTCGACAAAGGCCATGAGACGTCGTTATCTTCTATCTGCTTCTCTAGCGAGTTCCGAGTGTCATCGACCTCAGGAGCGTTCCGAGTCAAGATTGGCGTCTTCTTAGCCTTCTTGAATTTTCTCTCCTTTACATCCGTCTTGTTCTTCCTTTTCTTGACTTTGACCACCACTCCGGCTGGTTTTTCAGGAGACAAGAAGGTCTTTTTTCTTGTACCCTTTGGTATTTCAAACATTGTTGGCTTGAGCGCATGCGCTTTCGAAGCGTTTGAGCGGAAGATCTGTAGTGCTACGTTCACCGTCAGCTATACAAACACGATAGACAATACCATTTATTGTATCCATCTACTCTATTACCGGCTTGACGTTCTATGTGCTCTCTGTTCTTAGCCTCTTGCTCCAAAAGTGTCTGCTCCACAAGATACATGCGGTCCGATGCATCTAATAGCCCACGACCACCCCCCAGCATGATATTTTCATCCTTAATAACCATCTGTCGTTCTTCATCCGTTAACGTATTTACTTCATTAAATTCGATTCGTTGAGAAGGTCCTCCACCGGTCATTGCCAGTCGTCGTAGTGCATCGGCATTCTGATTCGCAGGGTGCCATGATGGAACGTCCATCGGACCTTTTGGATTCTAAAATAGGACTGGACTGAGTTTGTTATCCTGTGAGATTTAATACACAACTAGGTTCGATTTTACATGAGGTATGTCATTTGTAGGTTAATTTAGCCTCCTGAGATTAAATACCTTGTCCAAATCGACATGTTGTCAGTACAGAGTCATTTGTTGTTTGCCACTCGACCACCATGACATTGATACTATTCGTACTACCATCTATCATGGCTATGTGGACCGTGCAAGCTACAAATAGTACGGAGCCTCCAATACAGCGCAATGGATGGTATCCATGTTCACATAACTCTTTATATCGTGATGATAGCGTAGACCAGGGCTATTCTGATCTCTATTATATGGATACATCTAGCTCCTTTAATATTCGACGGAGAGCAAGTGCTAGAGCTGCAAAAAAACAGACAATGACGTTGTCCGTACCCTTCCTGCAACAATCGTTTGATCGGCTGTATCATCAGTATCCTGAATGGAAAAAACACACAGTACAAAATCAGCAAAAACACCAGCACAAGACGTTCCATGGCAAAAAACTTGGACATGATATTACATTGGACATTGCCCAGTACGAGTGTGCTGAGTTTCGTGTACCCATGTGCTATAATAACATATGTGAGAGTACCAATACCATTGATATTTTTGTCAAACGTGTAGTGGCTATGAAGACTCGAGATGAAGGAAAAGAAAAGGCACTCTGGGTGTTGCAAGGAGGTCCAGGAGCTTCTTCCACAGGCGTTGAAAGTCTGATGAATACGATGTTCTTACAACTAGAAAGACAAGTCAGTGTGTATACTTTTGACCACAGAGGAACGGGTAGAAGCGCTAGATTGCAGTGTCTTGCAGCACAAGCAGGAGCATTGGGCAGTCCAGGAGGATCGGCCATTCGGCTGGATGAATTGCCTGCATGTATGGACGATATACGCTTTCAGATTGACAACCAGACAGCTGCTTTTTCTGTCACAAGCGCAGCGAAGGACTTGGCGGCCATAATTGACTATGAGCTTAGTGACCAGGATGTCTACGTGTATGGTCTCAGTTATGGCACCTACTTGACCGAGAGACTAATGCACTTTCCTCCATCAAGTGTGCGTGGTTTTTCAGTGGACGGCATTGTTTCCGAAAGCGGAAAATCGGTGGAAGAACGGTCTACGTTTTCGAATTGGGACCGTGATGTCGGCATCGTGGGAGATCGGTTCCTCGCTGCCTGTATGGTAGATGAATTTTGCAAGAGTAAATTCTCAAATGTCACGGACCTTGCAGCGTTCGTACATGAGTTGTACAATAAACTTGATGCTGCTGTGACCGATGGCAGCAGTGGTACGAAGGCCTGTGCAGAGGTCTTGGCTAAGAACGGCAATAAACCTTCTTACTTGCTGCGTTCTGCTTTCGGTGAATATCTCATGTCGGACCGCATGCGTATCGCGATCCCAGCTGTGATATACCGTGCATCTCGCTGTACTGATGAAGACGCCGATGCTCTTGCTTATTTTGCGGAAGGATTCATCGCTTCCAAAGACGACCGTGAATTTGGTGATCCTGAGCCAGAGGCTTTGCTTTTTGACTCGGACATGCTTTACTACCTGATTGTGTTTTCCGAGATGTGGGAAACTCCCACACCAGATAAGGCGACGCTTATTAATTGGTACGAAAACTCCACGATGGCGTCGGACAATTACCTATCACTCCCCTACTACTGCATATTTACGGGCAGTCGAGAACATGCATGCCAGGAGCTGGTTCATCTCCCTGTGGCTCGACCTTTGGTATACGAGCGTGACCAATATTGGAACACAACACCTGAACTGCCTCATGGTGTCACTGCATTGCTTATGACGGGTGGGATGGATCTGCAGACACGACGTATGTATGGCGAATTAGAGTACGAAATGATGGCCGGTGAACGGATGCTCGTGAATTTTGACGATGCTGGACATTGCACGACTTTTACAACCCCAACGAGCGACGGTGGTGTGACCTGCGGCGTACGCATTTTGACGTCTTACGTGAAAGAAAATGGTGTGTTGAAGAACGTGGACACTAGCTGTATGAACAATCTCAACCCAATGAAATTTTTAGTAAACAGTGTTGATGCCCAAGAAGTTTTCGGCACGAGCGATTTGTATGAGAATGTGAAGACAGATTGGTAAGGCTAGAGTTGAAGAAGGCAGAAATCGATGGATATGGTCGTGGCCATCGTGCAGGTGTAAAATCGGTCACAGGACAACTTCAATGCAAGACTGCGACGTTTTATCTATTTAACTTGTACTCTTTTATTTAACGAGCCTTTGTTATTTTGCGATTCCACAGGCACGTTGCAGGTATAGATTGTTTATATGTCGACATTCGTCACTTTTGTCAAGTCACTTTAAATCAATGTGTAAAGTATAGTAAACCCATCCACACCGCTGCAACGTTCAAAACCTAGGCCCATGCAAGGACCGCCATACGAAAAAAAATCTAGTATATCACCAAAACTGGTTGGACACGACCAATATTATCAAGGACTTAAGCAGTATGAAATGCCATGCGTTGGCATTGCTCTATGATTGGAATGAGGCCTTAGCCTGGCAAACTTATTGATTCGCTCTAGTCTTCAATCGTGATAAGAACTTGCACTTCCTCCGGGGACCCTTGGCTGCTCATACGGAGTTTGCGCATCACCTCGTACGTGATGGCACCCAGAATAAGCACTCCAATTATGATAAGAATAACAACTTCACTCAGTGACCATGGGACATCAACATCATTGCCACCAGCCTCTAGATCAAGCTCTTTCTTGCGTGACAAAACTGCTTCTTGATCCCACCTATCTAGGCATTTGGTCGTTGCAAGATGTGCAAACCATTCTACTACTGGATGCAAATTGCAAGGAAGGCCTTGCGTCGAACTAGAAGTAAAGTTTACGTACTGACCAAAGTGTAGACTGTAAGAGCCATGCTCGTTGTTGTCTAGGACCGACTGCGCAGTGAATCCAATAATCGGGATCTTTTCCTCCACGATCGCTTTGTACAATTGCCTTATGTAGACCTGGAAGCAGCGAAGCTGTCCCAAAGTGTCAATCTGATTAGTCTTACACCAACTTGTCTCTGTGAGCAATATTTCCGTCGAGCGATCTTTCTCATGCAGCCACCTGATGGTGGCGAAGTAACTGTCCGGACAACCAGGACGCCAGGAGCTCCCCGGGCTGCTCGCAGGAAGCATACGAGGACCATTATGTACTGGTGTCTCATCTGTTTCTCTCTCACTATCGTAAGCCTGCGGGAGTTTGCCGCAGGATCTCTCAGAGTACTTTAAGCAGAAGTTATAATTGTTGAGCAGAAACACATCATACGATCCCTTGACCAGTGCAGCCTCGTCGGAGCTGAACGTCGGAAGTCTGTTACCGATACGCTCACGCATGATTGCTGGATAATCACCAGTAGCAATCGGCATTAAAAGCCAACCGAGGCTGAACTGCATTTCCAGCTCTGCCGCTTCCGCGTTCAAAGCGTCTGACTCATCAAGCGGGTAGCCGAACTCGGTACTCAACATGATGCCAATGCGAGCACCAGCAGCGATGACATTCCTTTCATCTCCTTTCAATGCACGGAAAACTGCTACTGCTCTAGCATGTGACAGCAGCACGTTGTGTGCCACCGTGTATATATTCATGTCCGACGGCTTCTTTGCGCCAGAAACAACATCACGCGAGCCGTACTTGCCGCTAATGAACGTCAACGGCTCGTCAAATGTGGCCCAGTACTTGACCTTTTTTCCAAATTCTCGGAACGCTAGCTCCGCAAAGTCTTCAAAGTGTGTTACAATGTCTGGATTCAGCCAGCCGGTTGGCTCCAGTTTTGTCTGCAACATTAACGGTAGATTGAACTGGTAGAGTGTTGCAATTGGTTGCAGTGCCTTTGCCTGCATATCGTCAAGTAAAGCGTGATAGGACGTAAGGCCTTGAGGATTGGGCTCCATTCTCCTTGTTTCTGCATTCCAGATCATGATTCTTGACCAAGAGATAGAAAACTGGAAGGACGACAGCCCCATGTCACTCATGCGCTGTATGTCGTCACGGTAGTGATGAAAAAAGTTTTCACTCATGTCGTCGTATTGTAGATTGTACTGCGAGTAACAGAAATGATCCCAATTGCCCAAGTCTTGACTGGAAACATTCCAAGCGGGATATACAGCATTGATCATACCAAAGAGAGTATTGGATGGAAAACAGCGCACTTCGGAGGCTTCAATTGGAGCGATAATGCAAAATATGATGACATCAAGACACATAAACAGAAGGAGAGAGTGCAGCATGAAGACTTATAGTGGAACGAAAGGGTGAATGATCAATTATTTGACCGGGGTCGGGGTGGTGAAGAGGTATGACATATACCGGTACTCAAAACCGGTATTTATAATTCATTCATGATAAGAAAGATCAAGTGATCGAGAGACTGATTGTCAATCAAAAATTGTGGATATTAAACAGACTGAAATCAAATACACACTCAGATCGTTTTTTGACAAGCAATCAACAAATAGCCCTGTCGCCAACCCCTTTACTTCTCTTTTTGCCGTGTCGAATCCACCTGGAAGCGCTAAAGCAGAAATACCCTCCCTCTCTCCAAGCCCCTTTCACTGCAATAATATGGACGTTAGTATTGCATCAATGTCGCCGAAAACATCAGTGGCAACTTCCAGTGTCGGTGGATGATAATCTACCATCTCTCACACAGAACACAGTTGCGTGTCCGCGGAAGGCTCTTCGAATCTCCATTGAGCCCAAGGCCGTGAAAATATCTACAGAATCCATTGGAGGTATGGTTCTGCAGCGGCAAACTGTATTCGCACCAGAAATGTGAGGGGTTACACAAAGGTGTGTATTGTACACCTGCCACATCATTGTGGCTGTACTTTGGGTACACTGGTAGGTTAATGTTGAAGTACCTAAGGTACATAAGCTCACAGCGTGGCAGAGAGCCACGTGGTCATAATACTGGGTTTAAGTATATGAATACATGTGTGTATATATCAAGAAAGCTACAAGTCCAGATAAATAGCGACTAGCACTTAGTATAGAGTAGATGTTTCGGTATCTGGTACTCGATGATGAACATTAAATTAATCATTTTAAAACCTGCTCTGAATAGCAATAGTTTCTAGTGCATTAGTCCCTTCTATAAAGGAAGTTGTATCCTGGATAGTGTGAGACGTGGTTGTTACAATCAAAATGCATAGGCTTGTAAAGCTAGCCTTGGGAGGTTTAAGAGCCCTAATACATACAGCTCTTGGAGCTTGTTTTCCTCTGCACTTAGCGCATAAATAACTTTGATACAGTAGCTCTACTAAACTATTGAATTGGCTTTGTAGCCTTCTTGATACATGCACATATGTATTCATAATACTTAACCAAGTACTATGACCCCGTGACGATGTGAACCCATTGAATCTCAGGTACGGTTATTTATCAACTAATGGACCCGAAGCACAGCCACAATGGTGTGGCATGTGTTTATGTATAATACATACCATTGTTCAACCCCTTTACAAAATGAACCCCATAACAGAGTACATGTGTTTCGATAAAGTGGGCAATTTGACGAGATGTAGAGTTGGTGGTTAATTAATATACAGTGAAAAGGATCTGCTAGACGTAGTTGCACTTGTGCAGTAAAAGTAGGAAGTAAAAGTCATATGTATCGAGTGTTTACTACCCTTCGTTGTCAACTCTACCATATGCAGTTTGATGACCAGTACTGCAACTTGACCTAATCAAGGTACACCTGGTACACATCCACGGTCAATGGACTCTCGGCCCTGGTCCCTGCAGGTCGATCTTGGTCCTTCGTCAATGTACCTCGGCTCTTCGTAGATAGACCTTCGTCCTTCGGTCGATGGACTCTCGGCCTCGGTCCCTGAAGGTCAACCTTGGTCCAGAGTTCCAGATGCCCTAGCGAAATCGAAACAAGAATCAGGTCTCAAGGTAAAAATTGAGTAAAGAGTTAAAAGATAGGACTACATTAAATACTACTTAATTTACGATCCACATATAACGCCTCCATCGTGCTTTTAAGGTAATTACTAAGTCTACCTACCTGTTCCGGGAAGGGATGCATTTTGACCCCCCCGTCAAAGCCAGTTGCGTGGTAAGACCCAAGTGCGAATAGAGCCCCAGGGTATATTCGTCCTGTGGCTTCGTCTGAGTAGCACTCCCCAAATCAACCCGCTATCGGAAGCGGTCTTCCTACCTTAGTGCTCTGGGGCCAAATAAAGGTCAGGCGGTTAACACCCTTGAGATATCAAGGAAAAGGAAGGAAAAGGCCAGGGTTGAGAATCTCCTCTGAAGAATTTGGTTATAAGTCCAGCCTCGACCTAGTCGACCGAGTGGCCACCTTATCGCCTACCGAGTGAAGTATACCCACTCAAAGGTCGACTTTTCTCAAGGCCGACACCACATCTTAACCAAGTCCTCCGAAGAGTACACCGCCAGCCGACGGGTACACAAGGTGAGAGAAGGTCTATGCGCGGCATCAGGGTACCCCTTCCGACAGTCAGTGTCCGGCAAAGTGAGTGGATTGGGGTCTCATTACGCAGTTTTGAGAACCCACTCGACCACAATGGTGCGCGTGCCCGGATCTTTGGAAGACGCGGGATATCACCTCGAGTCTTACAAGCAAAGATAAAGGAAAAGACCGAGGAGTCACTGGAAGACCGATCGCCAGTGACTACACAATAAAACAACAAAGGATTGAAAGACCGACCGGACCTTGGGAGGGGCCCGGGCAAGATGGTCAAGGTTTGAACTAATCGAAGAGAAACCGAAATATTCTTCCTATGTCCTCCTCAAGGACACCTTGGGTCATGATATCTATCATGCCCCATAGGACAAGGAATCGAAGGCGCAAACCGATAGACTATTGCCCTCAATAACTAAGAACATACAAAAACTACAAAAAATACGATCGCCATGTCCAAGCCGAACAAGCTCCGGATAAAGGCACCCGGTAGGCCCCTCGATCCCAGGACCTTAGTCCTGGTCGGATGCGGACGTGACCATGGCCTACCATCGACTCAAGCTTGACGCGTTCCTGGAGAGTAACCCCATCACCAGAGTCCTCGAGATCCGACTGCTGGGTCAGCTCAGTGACCTGTGTCGATCCTTCCCAAGCTGAGGACGGTGACCGACGCAATCACCGCACTCGTGACCCTTCTGCGCAAGGTGGTTATGGTCGCAGGAAGGTTCGAGCCTGAAGACTTATTTTCTCTGGGGTTCAACAATATCAAGACCACGTTAGAAATCCTACACAAACTTCTGGGTATCCTGGTGGGAACAACCCCAATACTACTCGACTCACCTCCTACTACCACCGCAAAAGAACCGTCTGACGACATCCAGATAACCCTGCAAGATGTCGAGGTCCACCCTCGAGACCAATGGTCGACCGGGGACCCATGGTCTATGCGAGGTCTATCACATACTACCTTGCCTCAGGGTCCTTAGGTCTCTGAAAGGCAATCATCGCAAGAGTCGCCCGTCGCTAGTCAAGTGGGCCGAATGCCACTAGGACCGACTGACATGCCGCTGCTGCAGGCCCGGCCGGAGAGCGCGGACGACGAGCAGCGAGCTTACGAAACGGCAACGTTTGTACAGCCAAGGGAAAGTCGGGCTTCTGGTAGGTCAAATTTTCAACCAATTAGGAATGAGTCAAGACCAGTACCGAATTATACCTCGTCACGTGACGAAGGTGCCCGGAGAGGAGTGTCTACCAACCCGGTAGGTAATTTACAAGCATACTTCGACGCGGCGATGGCGAAATTCTTACAAGAACGCCAAGCACCGCAAAAACACACATCGATGGAAGTACGGCAGGAGGACGACAGGGTGCAGAGGTCAACGGTCCAGCTGGGCCCAAGTGTGCAGGTATGAAAGTTGCAAGAGACCAAGGAATGACCGACGTGGAGGTGGAAATCGGTCGGTTCGTGTGAATAAGACCCAGATGACATGGACCTCGATGGACCTCTGGCAAGAATGGCCAATGCCACCCTGGGACTGGTGCCTAACATGGTTCCTCGTATTAAGCTCTCAGCGACCTCGGATCTCAAGGAGTTTCATGGTAAAAACCAAGATGAGGGCCGAGCACGCAGCTGGGTGACCACTGTGAAGACCGCGTTCACGAGGGACCAAGCGCCAGATGGGGAAAAGTGTCTCGTTTGCGGAGGATTATTGACTGGACCTGCCCATAACTGGTATTGTCAACTAGATCGCTCTGTTCGTGGAAATTGGAAGGATTTGTTACAGGAATTTCAGAAGCAGTTCTGTGGTTAG
>CAKKTJ010000284.1:0-85968 GCA_920618645.1 Peronospora belbahrii | reverse complement strand
GCCATAATGTATGTTATCTTTGAGGACAACGAGGTGCAAGCACCTAACGACGAGGTACTGACCCTGGAGGGTCCGGTGAAGTCAAAAATGACAGTTGTCTTTGAGAACAGCGAGGTGCAAGCACCTATTGACGAGGTACTGACCCAAGAGTGTGAGGTGCAATCAGTTAACGAAGTGGTTTGTGACCTTGAGGTGTGCACACCTGTAGACGCTGATGCGTCGGATGCTGAGATCATCATGAGTAGCGATGATTATATCGTGAGGGACAGTGATATCGATCAGCTATATACGCTAGTAAACGGTTTGACTAGGGATGTTGAAGAGCCGGTGGCTCTTTCAGCTATGCCCACAGTAAGTGCTCTGTTAGAGCTGGACAAGTTGTCCTTTGCCGAGTTTGGCATGGCCTTACAGGCAGGCGCTGGCTTGCCTTCTCTAAGCATGCTTATAAGACCTGAGGAGGAATTGAACTTCTCATCGCTTCTGTATAAAGCAGTTCTTGAAGATACCAAGAAGGCGCTGAATGCGCGAGTGGATCACAGATCCTGAAGGACCCTTCGGATCCTTATTTTCCTTTGCTGAAGAAATATGGAGATGTTGTCTCCAGAGAATCTACTACGAGGTTACCTCCGTATAGAGGTGTACGTCATGAGATTGACTTGGTTCCAGGAACCAAATACTGTCTGACGCGACAGTGGCCGCTGCCACGAGAACAATGTGGCTTCATTGACGAGTTCGTTCTTGCAAAGCACGCGACTGGCTTGGTGCGTGAAAGTAAGTCTCCTCACTCTACGGCCACGTTTTGTGTGAGGAAGCCTAATGGGAAGTGGAAAGTAGTGCATACTTACAATAAGCTAAATTAGCCACTATCCCGGCTTAAATACCGATTCCTTGCAAGGATGTTCTTTTGAGCAATAAAGTGGGATGTACGTTGTACATTGCCCTCGACTTAGTCGATGGATATTACCAACTGCTCATGCGAGCTAGTGATATCCCGCTGACAGTGGTCAGCACTCCGAGCGGTATGCTCTGCAGGTGGTTAGCGATGCCCCAAGGGCTGTCTAACGCACCTGAAACGTTCAATCGTCTGGTGACACAGTTTTTTTCGGCCCCATAGGGCGTATGCACAAACATACTTTGACGATATGTTCGTCCATAGTCGAGCCGAAAATGACAAGACGTATGTGGAGAATCACATCGAGCGTCTGCGCGCTGTGCACGGCTGTATGAGGATTCATAAATTATATGCCAATATTGACAAATGCATTTTTGGTGTAGAAGAAATTTCCTTTTGGGATGCTTCATTGGGAAGCAAGGAATCCGGGCAGACCCTGTCAAGGTTCGGGCAGACCCTGGTCATAGACCCTATGTCTGTGCAGTGACCGTCACGGTCTTTATGGAGGCCTCCTAGCTGGCGTTGCCAGAACGGAAGCCTTCCAAATAAGGCTGTGCTCATTAGAGGAAGCTGTTGGAGTGGCATGAAATGCCGAGACCAACTTAAAGGCAGCTAGGCCTGCCACTTATAACTACTCGTCTGATGGATCTGTTCTGTGGACTGTAGTCATGTGAGAGCTGAAGAAGCAATGCTTAAGCGCCGGAGCAGAAAATGGTGCGTAGATGTTATATCTTCCGGAGCACAGACCATTTGATGCCAAAATGCCCTGCAAGAAAGGCATATTTGGTCTCGAAGAGCCGATACCTCGCGGGCAAACCCTGTGACTGCCGCGAGGAGACAGCGGAATACAGTAGCCGCGGGGCTCCCTACTGGGGAAAAAACTGAGTTTTGTTGAGTTTGAGTCTCTTCGGGAGAACCGAACTCTTTAAAACGGAACGATAGTGCAAGCCATGGTTTGATTAAGTATTAGCAAAAATAAATTGTAATTTGGGCACTTGCTAAAACGGTAATTTTTCTCCTTAAGATGTAGCTACATATATCATTACAAGACGTTGTACGGTCGAACACGCATTGTGCGATGACATTTTTTACAATTTGACTATTTGAAGACAATGATTGTTAGAATATAATTGCGGACTGACTGCTCCGTGAATAATGTTTACAATAACTAGTAACGAAGATCAATAATATGCACATGGCCATATGGCCTCGAACATTACGCGTCAATTGCTCTCACATCCAGGGCTCGAATTTTTTGACAAATTGTCACACGAGGAGGGGCTAACTATTCCACAATTCGGACATGCGCTCGGAGCCTAGTATTAGAGTGACGATTGTCATGCTTGTACCGTTTGACAAAACCGGAGTGTAGAGGGACAGCGAAGCTCAGCTAAAAAAATGCTGACACTGAAGTAGTCCGTCTGATTCTGCATCACGCAATGGAGACATGCCAGTAAGCAGCAATCCAGTTCTAAATCTCTTAATCCTTAATTGCAAAAGTCCCACGCCATGTGGGATGGGAGCGATACAACAAGTACGTGCGATTTGTTCATCTACGTTGCGACAAAAGTAATTTTGGTACGTAGAAAGAATGCTAGAGGTCTCGAGAATTCAGTAGGAACAGGTTACAAGCTCAAACGAATCTCTTTAGAGCTGAAACCTAGTCGTATAGTTGCTTGTCACTATCGAAATCACCTTCAACAAATAAGATACCCAAAGCTTTAATACAAGAATTATATGGTAAAGGAGCCTTTTACTTTGAATCCGTATCCAGGCCTCGTGCTCTCAGAATCGGACCAAGCGGAACTGTTGCAACTGGAAAGTGACTTGATCCTTGAAATTTTTCCAAAGTATGAAGCGTATGTGGTTCAAGACAAGCAGCACGTAAATAGCGTCCAATGGAGACCGATCGGCGACGACAAAAACTTGCACGTCTATGTTGAGCGAGAAGGTTGGAATGATGAACCTGAGAATAGTGATCCGTCCACTCCAGAATCTAAGGACAACTGGCAAAAGCATATGCCAGTCCTTCTCGTAGTGGGAACGTTTCAGGGAGAGATGAACGACCTCATGTTCGGCACTGTAAATCCAAGTCAAGATATCATGCGCATCAAAGCCTCGTACGTAAAAGACTACAGCGATGGCGCCGTCTTGGCCAACATCGCGATGCCAACTCCTGAATACCCCTTCCGTTCAGTATCCGTCAAATGGACGCAGATCAACCTGCCTCTTAATCAAACTGGCCTGGTCCAAAACCGAGACTTCATCTGCCTCGAGGCAACTGGAATACTACGTTTCAAAAGTGGAGAACGTGTTGGCTACCAGCTGCTTCACTCGATCGACTTTCCAAACACCCAGCCACTACCTGGAACGATTCGTGCCAGACACAAGATCATTGGTTTCTACCGGCAAATAAGTCGCAACGTTATCGACACTTTTGCATACGACACAGTGCACCCAGGTGGCAAGATTTTTCGATCTGTTGCTCTAGAAGCTTCTGCAAAGGCCCTACTTTCCACCACAAACTACGTGGTTTGTGGACAAGCCAAAAAATTGACGTGGAAACTTCAGCATCGACATGCAGAGACGCGGCTGGATCGGCACCGAAGTAGCGCTCGCAGTGGGCTCGTTGGTAATAATTTGTGTGGAGTGTGTGCGCGAAATCTCGCGCCAAGACGCTTTGGACTTCCGCGGATTGGCTCTCTTGGTAGAAGTGTTTGTAAGCTCTGTATGAATCCTGTGTGCCACAAGTGCAAACGACCCAAGGGAATTAGCTTTCTCACTCCGGACGGAAAGCTTTTGCGTCGCAAAATTACGTTCTGTGTCGTGTGTGTAAGCGAAGTCACGCATATGGATGCATTGCACGCTGCACAAGACCAAGCGGGAGGATATCTAGCTTATAGCGTTATGGCGTCCCTCTCTGGGTCTGATATCCTTTCGGACGACCTCAACGTCTGAGAGACTTTTGTAATGAAGATTCCGATGATGCTGAATCGGATGTAAATATTGTACGCCATTTTTCTTTATCATACAAAAAATGTAGTGCTGTCATAAAAGAAAAGTAATGATTAGGCTTTGCTTGCAAGAGGATAAATAGCCAGTGCTTCCTCAGCCAATGTTGACATTGGTATCATGGACAACAATGCAACATTCAACGCATGGACGACAACGGGTGTCGATCTGAACGCGTCAATAAAGATGATGATGCTGAATCGCATCACATCTGTTCGATAAGCAAAATCATTAAGACTACAATTTTTGGTCGCCGGTTCTTGCATTTTTTACGTGTAGAACCGCGGCACCGCAGCAGATATAGACACAGCCTCATCTGTGGTTGCAGCCGATGGAGTTTTTGATGGCATGCTTTCGCTTGACGTGACTCGTAGTGTCCACGAGACGAGGTTGATACGAACACAAGGAACTGTCTTAAAGTTTCAAAACGCTAAGAACACGACCTCTGCGTGACACATGTTTTTGCCATTTTGGTTCGCCTGAGGCATAGGCGCCACAAATATTGAATCTACATTGTCCGGAATTCCTTGTTTTGGTCGCGACGACGACGCTACAGTCTCGGCACACGAATCATTATAAGTGAGCTTGACAAAGAGCCCACAAAGTTCAAATCGGTTCGTCAATACTATGCCTTCGAGCCGTTGAATACTATTCGTAGTATGTGGTATGAATGATAATTAGCTGACAATCTTAGGGCAATACGGTCAGGTCAGTCTGATGAAAGAATGAAATGGTGCGATTTTTTTCTTCCAGGTTGTCGCAGCGTTGGCGCTGACGCAATTCCGTCATGGAACACTAGCTCCAAATTTTGAGGAACCGTTCACGGACGCTGACATAGTTGGTATCGCCACAGGTAGGTACCACACCAGGGAATTATCGACATACTTACCTACCCAGATGGCGCCATCTCTCCATTTAACCCTGCCAGCGCATTGGCTGTGTCACATGGCGTTGATTTACATGCAACAATACAGGACCGACAGTATTCTCAACCTCGGTTATCACTGTCCTCATCCGCTTCTATTCGTTGCAATCTAAGTATCTGTTGCCGGTAGACTTCTCTCTCACCCCAAATTATCAATGCGTTGGTAACAGTCAGTTGTCCTCATAACTTTGGATAGGAAGGGTACCTAAATACATTGCGCAACGCTGCTAATTGCTCTGCAAACGAGCCCAGGTAATTAGACCAAGACCCCATCGCCTGGTTCCTGCGGTAGTAAGCCGTGTTCCACCCCATATCTTCGTTCCAGTCGCTGAATTCGTGATGAAATGCTAGGTGCAGCCGTTGTGCTACATGTCTGTCTGGTACCCAGAGCAAATCCATATCCCTGGAAGCCAATATACGAATATAAACTTCAGGATATACCTGGTCTGCTTCTTATCCCGAAAGCGGTTCCGTTTCACCACGGTGAAAAGCTCATCCGTGGCCTCAGTGTTCTGAGACCCGCTAGCGTAAACGTCCAACCCAATCTACTCCATAATAATTGCCTCCTTTGATAGAGCAGTGGCCTTCAGCGAGTCAGCATCATAATGGAAGGAATCGAATATTAAGGCCCCAGTTTATCCAACAGGTGCGCATGCCTTCTCCTTTTAGTGCCGTCCATTCCAAGTAAGCTTGCCCATGCTGAAACTTCCGTAAAAGTGCGTTTTATTATGCTGTAAAACCTTCAATATAGAAATGACTCGGTTGTAACATCATTTCTGAAGAACGACTCTGATCTTCATTTTGTAAATTTTAAGACAGTCCCAATTGCGTGGAAATCACCGTTTACAACCTAATTAGTCGACAGTCCCGATTTCGCGAAAATCACCGTTTACCATCTGGTAAGTCGTAGGATACTGCTATACATGCGCACTCTAATCGTCCTTTACGTCTAAAACATACAAAGGCTCTGTCACATAAACTGCAAGCGCTCGAAGTATAGTAATCCCAGCCCAAAAGGAAACGGGTACCGTTATACCCACAGATTGTACTCGCGTGGCCATATAATGGACATATAGTGCCGCTGTAGACGCTGGGATCATTGACGGCGGTTGTGTATCCGAGTACATCCGTACTAAGTCCTGCATAGGATCCAGCAGGCCCAACTGGATATTGTATCTCATATTCATATTCGTGAGGACCAGGTCTGTCACCTGCTGCTGATCTGTAGGTCGCCACTTGTCGCGGTTACGTTAGTTGTAGAAGGCATAGATCAGGCATTGGCCGTTAATCGGCACATAAATCTTGATCTTGTTCATACTTCCCAACAACTCGTCGATCTTTCGTGGAGGTGGTCGGTTCGTTTACCGATATCAGCTCATATTAGCGCCGGTGGCTTAGCTCATCTCCTCCAGTGACCGTGTGAATCGCGAATATCTACAAGCTTGTCCAAACAGGTGCCCACAGCTACCACCATGCTGGAGTCCACCATCGCCTCATCCTCGAAAAGATGTGTTGAATGTACTTCTCCGAAGACGCTTGCCTCCTGTCGACGGACAACGTGGTGATCTTGTTGGGATGCAGAATAGGTAGAAAACTACGTCCGGTTGACAGCTCCACCCCGTCAGTTCCATTGTCCATGTCAACGTCTTAAGAGGAATCATCTCCTTTAACGAGATCCATTGACATGCCCTCTCCGTCCGAGGGCATCTCCTCGTCTTTTGAGCTATCAGCTAAACCATCGTAGCGGTTCCCGTGTAAAAGTGGAAATACTGTCAACACTTGTTGTGTGATTCGATCCAACGCATTCTCGTAGCCAACGCATTCTCGTAGCCAACACCTGTTGTTCAGGGTTGTGTGACGTCCTCCTCTGCTGCTTGAGACGTTGCCAGATCGAGCGTAAACTGAGGGCTATCAACCCCTATTTATTTGGTTGTCGTGGACCTGTGACGTGGACGTCCCTCGGAACCGTCGCTCTCCAAGATGGAGAGAAGAACACCCGCCGTACGCCTATCAGATCTGCGCGTGGTGCACACCAGAAAGATCGGAGGACTTGGGAGCTCTAAGTTGCGCTCTACCTAAGTTTGTTACATCGCGCGATCCTTTACCGTCATCGGCCGTAACTAATCATTCGCGCGTAGTGGGTAATACTTGGTTGCTACCGCATACCAGCGTGACATATGAACCTCACTAATTCCTGTTATCTCCTGCCTGTCATCAGGTTGAAGTCAGCGGGGGTGCACTGCTGATCTGAGATCTCTCGCCGTTATACCGCTTGCTAGGCGATTAGCAGAGATTGGTGCAGACCCGTCTGGTGGACCAGGAAGTTGTGGGGGACGGGCGGCTCTCACTGAGCCACCTTCTCCACTTATTCGAAAGTAAAGATTAATTATTGTAAGCTGATTTCAGATCGCAGTTGTTGTGCAACAGCAAAATTGAATGTACACACTGCACTTTTCATCAGCAAGGTCATGCTCCTGACTATCAGGCCCATGACCAACAATACCGTTCTTCGTGTTCAGTGATGCGCTTAGACCAGCCACATCACTCGGTGGAGTACGCACAAATCAGAGGAGTCTAGGTTTTGATGTCTAGGCTTTCGACCGGCAATGTCTTTGGCGTTCAGCGATGTGATGGTACCAGCCGCATCACGCAGTGGGTTAAGGGCCGTCCACGCGCATCAGCGGGGTCGAGCCCTTGGTGCTTCGGCATCAGGCTGAAAATTTTATAGATGTGCATCATCACTTAGTGGATTACGTGCCACTCCCCGCGCATCAGAGGGGTCTAGCCCTGAGGCCTCGGGTCATACCGACAAATGTCGTTCAATACATTCAGCGAATCATTTCGCAGCGAAAACATTTAATGGAGTACGCGCCGCTTCACACAGAGCCGACTCATAGTCCCAGAGCAAACTATCTCTGACATTCCGGTTTCGAGCACATTGACCGAGTCGGTCTGATGCTCGAGATAATAGCGTTTTTACTTCCTAGCAGTGGCGGATTCATGACTCACCAAAGTTTATACTAGGAACAAAGCATGCAGCGTCTAAGGTTTTAGGCGTCCAATCAATCCATGGCTCATGGCGTTTAAGCCAGGCAATGCGTAGGATAGATTAATATATGGCATCTAGTCAAGGACCAGACAGAGCTCCACGCTTTCAAACTCCAAAAACTTTGCGCCCAGGTTAACAGGTCCCTTGAAAGTACAGCCACACCACAATGGTGTGGCAAGTGTCTTGCTAAATACTCACCATTGTGTAACCCCGTTACACCCTCCCCCCACTAATCCGTGGGGTCCGGCGTCACATTGTTCTCGTGGCATCGGCCACTGTGCGTCACGCAGTTCGATGTTCGTGGTACCATGTTAACTTCGTAAAGTACACCTCTATCCGGAAGTAACCCCGTTGGAGCTTCAATTGAAAACGATGTCGCCGTACGCCTTCAACAAAGTAAGTATGGATCCGATAGGTCCTTCAAGATCTGTGATCCATTGCGCGAATTCAGCGCCTTCTTGATATATTCAAAAGCTTCCTTATCCAAATGTGATGTGGAATTAACTCCTCTTAGATCGTACAATGACCACGTTTGCGATGTCGCCTGCCTGTAAGGCACTGCCAAAATCGGCAAAGGACAAATCAACCATCTCTCCAGAGCACTTACTATGGATGTGGCCGAAATAGTCAACGGATTTTGGACGTCCCCAGACAAATCATTGACGAGTTTAAATAGCTTTCCGCTATCCGTCCCATCATGATGAAATCATCGCTACTCTTAATGCTCTCAAAATCCGACGCAACAGCGTCCACAGTTGTCAACACCTGATAGGCCAAAGACTACTCCGTTTATTGCATTCGTCCCAAAAATACCTCGTCATGAAATGTTTGTGTGGTGGAGTGGGTTCTCAAAACTGTGTAATGAGACCCCAAGCCACTTTCTGTGCCGGACTGTCGAATTTTGGAGGGGGTACCCCGATGCCGCGTACAGACCTTCTCTCACTTTGTGTACACGTCGGCTGGCGGGTTACACTCTTCGGAGGACTTGGTTAAGATGTGATGTCGGCCTTGAGTGGGATCGACCTTGGGGTGCCTCGAGTAGGTATACTTCACTCGGTAGGCAGGTAGTGTGGCCACTCGGTCGACTAGGTGGACTTATAACCAAATTCTTCAGGGTAGATTCTTAACCCTAACCTTTTCCTTCCTTTTCCTTGATATCTGAGGGGTGTTAACCGCCTTGCCTTTACTTGCTCCCCCCAGACCACTAGGATAGGGAGATCACTTCCAAAAGCGGATTAATTTGGGGGGGGGTGCTACTCGGACGAAATCACAGGCCAAATGTCTCCTGGCGCTCTATTCGCACTTGGGTATTACCACACAACTGTCTTCGACGGGGGGACACAATGTATCCCTTCCCGGAACAGGAGGGTAGACTTAGTAAGTACCTTGGAAGTACGACGGAGGCGTACTATGTAGATCGCAAAATGATTAGTATCTAATATAGTCCTTTTAACTTCTATACTGTTCCTTATCTCGATTTCTGCTTGCCGAGGGGCCGTGGGGCCAGGAGGATCAGGGGCCGAGGGACCGAGGTCCATTGATGCAGTATCAATGTCGACCTTTGGACGAGGGCCGAGGGTCCACCGACCGAAGGTCCAAGGTCTAGCTTTCTGAAAAACCGAGGTCTACCGATGATATACCAGGGTCTACTTTGGAAGACCGGGGTACCACGAGGAACCGCGGTCCATCGGCCTAACCGCAGTTAATTCCTCAGAATGGCGGATAACTAACACGCTTAAACCGTACATTCTCCTCATCAAACGGTCGTTCCTCGTCCCTTTTTAGCGCCCCGTCTCTCTGTCCCTAACCCAACGATTGCTCCTCCTTGGCGGTTCCCCTTCTCTTTGACCTACCGGTCCTCTGACCTACCAATTATTGACACGCTTGATACAGCCGCCCTCTGCACTTTATCAATGGTACAGCCGCTTGAACACTCGCATGTCTACGACTTCTCCATCCCGTAAGTACTCCTTGTTTGTTTGGCGTTTCGATATACGTTGTCTGACGTGATGCAACTCAGCTGTTCCTTCCTCTGGAGTAGACCCAACGGCCGAGGGGCCGGCCTTGGACACTCCTGCATTTGCAACTGACCCAGAGGCTCAGGTTCCCTCCCGAACGCCGATCTACACTCCTCTCCAGGTTTTCGGGCCAAAGGATTCCACAGCAGTTCCTTCTGAGGTCGTAGGTGATGAGGGTCCTCCAGACGTGGATGAACATCGTTCGACCTCTAGCTCCTCTGCTGTAATGGAACCCGTGGGGATGGTCAATTATGTCTCGCCCGTTGTTCCGTCGAGTGCTCCTCCGGCTGCGATGGGTGGTCCCGTAGACATGCCTCAGGTGGTGCACGACCTACAAGACCGTCTAGACGCGTATAGCCGACGACTAGAGGCGTGCGAAGGTCGACCTACCGCCGTCCTCGCCCCCGAAGCCTATGGACCACCCGGTGTGAGCTCCTTGAAAGAGAGCTGCGAGACACCCACCACCTCGTGGTTCAGTTGCGCAAAAGACTCCAGCAAGAGAGATCGATGACGGAGCATTTGCGGTGGTGGATGGACTACCGTCAGAGCCGCTACGCTCTCATGATGGCGTAGTTGGAGCACGAGGATCGCCGCACGAGTCCGTTCCAGGATCTCGTAGCTCCTCCCGTGACTGCTTCCACAGTGCCTCCCACATCGGTGACGGGTAAGCGGCCTCGGCGTTCACCGGCCAAGACGACCGCTAAGGTCCTCAAGGCCGCCAAGTCAAGCACTTCCAGCACTCCTGCTTCGTCGGCGCCCAAGTCGGGGACCCCCCTAGGGTACCCTCTTCGGACCCGATGATGACACCGCAATTGACGACAGCGAGGTGTTCCGGACGAACTTGGCTCGATCGCGGTCCCCCCGGCGTCGTACCACGCCTACCGACCCGCCGCTCTCAGCTGTCTCGGCGGACTTTGTCTCCCGACCGGTCGCTCATACATGTCCAGAATTATTCCGCGCTATGTTTGGGTCTTTGGACTCCGAGGTTGAGTCGCTACTGGGAGAGAAGGCTCCTGCCCCAGTCACCAATGTGGGCTCCGCCCCAGGGTAGTCACCCAAACTTCCGAAGGGTGATTTTATCCCTGAATACATGCAGGTGAAGTCATTCACTGCAGCGGAGGTGGCGCCTTGGTCGGTCGACATGGTCAGCTCGTTGAGTGTCATGACGATGACCCCTAGCGACTTGGTCGACCGTCTTGAGCTGCCTTGGGGTTGGTTTGGTACTACGGAAAGGTTGATAGACCTTCCAAGTAGAAGCCGTCGTTAGTTAACTTCTCGATACTCCAGAACCTCTTGGGGCCGCCCGCCCCTGGGTGGCAACTCAAGTAACGCCCCCCCCGTATCCTTCAAACCATTGGGCTGGTTTCAGAGCTTAAGGCGACTAACTTGCGCTTTGACGAAAAACACAGCCAGGCAATCTGGGAAGCCACCCACTACTTGTGGATCTCCAAGGACCAAGCGTGCTTCAGCTCCTTCCTCTCGTCGTACCACAACGCCCGGAAGAAACGAGGGGTCGTGCGATTCGGTCGTGGCGAGGGTTCGTCAACCTACCCTTCAAGGGGATGAGCGACGGTCGGTGCGACATCGCCATCTTGCTCGACCCAATCTTCCGGCACCTTCCCCGACCTCGTTGTGTAGTTCTGGTTACCAGGTGGTGAGGAAGGGTCAGATCGCGCCGACCTGCTGGACGCCGTGAGGGTCTCCGACTCCACTTAACCTTAAATCTCCCAGTACCGACTTTCTTCCGAGCCCCATCCCGGGTACTCGGTGCCACGTCTCCGGGACAAGTTCGTCCCTACACCGTAATCGTTTCCATAATACACTTGTGCCCATCTTTTACCAGTCTCTATCTTGAATCTCTGCTTCCCTTCTTCCTTCAAATATTACGCCACTTTGTTTTCTTCACCACACTCCACACTAGAGACCAGAGTCTACCACGAAAAACCAAGGTCTACCAATGATGGAACAGAGTCAGCCTTAAAAAGACCGATGTCTACCTTAATAGACCAAGGTCTACTAACGAGGGGCCAGGGTCATCCTCGAAAGACCGGATTCTACCACGAAAGACCAAGGTCTACCAACGAAGGACTAGGGTCAACCTCGAAAAGACCGGGGTCTACCTTGAACGACCAAGGTCTACCAATGATCGACCAGGGTCAACCTCGGAAGAACAAGGTCTACTACCTAGGGACCAAGGTTTGCCCACTATCTGCTCCGGTCGACTATCCAGGACCCTCGGCTTCGGTCTCTACTCCTCACGATTTTGCATTGCTTCGAAACGATTCCTCCTTGTCTCCTTGCGTCCGAAATCCCGAATTAAGGCTCCGCAATTCGAATCCACTTCATCCACCCACGAGAAGTCCTCATACCCTGTTCATCAGACGAGGAGCTCTCGTTGTTGTCTCCCGCAACGAGTTTTCTTTCCAGTGTGGGATTCCAAAATCTCCTCGAGCTCGTATTCTCCATCTTCCAGCTCTCTTGCCCAACTGTCCTCCGGCAATAGACATTCATTAAAAGCGACCCGATCTATTTTGTCCGTCTCTAACGCGGCGTTCGGTCGGTTGGGGAACTCTCTAGCCCTCCTGAGTTTGAATAGATGTACCACAGGGAATAACCTGTACTCCGTATCTCTAGTTTCCAAGCGTGCTGCGTGCTCTCCCACCAACTCTAGAACTCGAAAAGGTCCATGCCAGAGGTGGGCCAATTTCTTGGCTACCCCTCTTTTGCTCGGTCCAGGTAGAGCCACACTTGAGTTCCCGGCTGAATCTTGTGGTCGACCACCCCTTCGTTATGGGCTAGGTAGGATCCGAGCTTAACTGACCGCTTGTAGATTCTCATTCACCTGAGTTCTTACCCGCTGATATTGCTGCTGAATGTGATATTTCCATCTGCGTGGCCCAGATCCCCTACGTCGCGTATTTACCACAGGTAAGGTAGCCTCGAGGGTAGTTCTAGCATCCCAAACATGGACCAGATAGAACGGCGTCTCCTTCCGGACTCGGTCTTGCGCGGTGTTCGTCGCAAACGTTAGTCGTTCTGCATACTTGTCCTAATCCTGCTGTCCGACAACAAAGTCGTACATCTTGATAACTTAGTCAGGGTCTAAACCATTCTCTCCGCGTTGCCGTTTGCCTGAGGTCGATAAGCCATGGTCGCCTGTTGACGCTGTCCCACCATGCGACTAAACACCCGAAAAAAATCCGACATCAATCCTGGCTCTCGATCTGGGCGGATTGCCTCGATAGCACCAAACGGCGAGAAATGCATTCTGCGTACCCTTCAGCTACCGTCTGGGCCGGTTGCGACGCACTAGCCTTGGCCATCACATACTCCGTGAACAGGTCGACCCAAATCAGTAACTCGGTATTTCCTCTATGCAACCTGGGCAGAGACGGAATATGATCCATCGCTATAATCTGGAAAGGGTATGTTGCTTCGACATTTCCTGTAGTTGTGCCCTGCAGGGTAGGTCCTCTTTTTCCGGTCTCGCAATCCACACAAGTCCCCACATACCTCTGTACGATTCGGAATAAACCTCTACAACGGCATTACCGTCGGATTCGGTGATAGGTACGTCCAGTTTCTTTGTGATCTCCTTCCAGCCTGGTGTGGTAGTGATGCAGGACGTCAGCTTGGAGACTTTCGGGTATCACTAGTCTGGCCGTTATCTCTCGGTCGTCTCCCTCGACCCTCTGACCGGGACAATACAAAAGTAGACTCTCTTCGCTTATCTCATAATCCTTGGCCATCTTACTGCACGAGTGAGCAGTCTCCATGGATAGGTTGACCCAGTCTCCCTTCAAGTAGGCCTTCAAATCTTGCACCCAGTTCTCTTGATCTTGGGTCTCCCTGATTTGATCTGTCCGGCGTCGTTGTACTACACCCTTTTGCAGTATTTCCCCTGACATCTTGATGGGATCTCGAGATCGAGTAATCGCGAACACCTTGGCCGATGGACTGTGGTACTTGGGAGCTAGCAACTCTGGCAATCGATTAATTGCCTCCAAATTCGTCCATTCCCTTTCCGGTATCGACTTCATCCCTTCCTTCTGACGCAGAGCTGTACTGGCTAATTAGTCGGCACTCTGATTCCAATCACGTTTACGTGCACGATTCCTTGGGTAGACCATGACAGCAGCTTAATTAACGCTCTTGTTCGTAATGGGGACTGTCCTGCAGCCTTAAAATCGATCTCCCCTCGCATTTGTCGTACCAACAAGCTGGAATCTCCACAGATGATCAGTCGCCGTCGTTCTAAAGACTCTAACAGGTCGAAACCCAGTAACATACCCGCATACTAGGCCTCATTCATTCACTGTAGATGTAACGAGGATTTCGAGGCAACTTTGACTATGGTCCAATTAGGTAATCTCCATACAATAGAGCTACAGGCTCCACCTCCCTGCTTCTCTCGGGCCGACCCATCAAAACTCATGACGTGTCACTCTTCGTCAGGCTCCACAGTTGGGGTAGGTAGGTCGACCACTTGCCGTGCCTGTTTCTTGGGGGCAATTGACGACAAAATCAAGTTCACACTTTCGCGAGGAGTAATACTGGCCACGAGCGCCCCCGGCACTTGGTCTTCTACCTTCCTACACTTAACAATCTCCATTGTTCATTGGGACAAGAGGTCAGCCCAATTGCCAAGACGTCCCTGTAACCCCGTAGACTTGACTAGCTACGCCAATGTAGAATGCCTCATCAGGACCTTGAGGGGTCGAGTGACCAACATCGTAAAACAAGTTTCCATTATCTGCAGTGAAATCAGCACTTCTTTCTCCACCGTAATGTAGTTTAATTCGTTGACCTCAAGGGTATGACTCGTAAAAGTCACCGTCATTAGAATGTCACCATGGTCTTGCACTAACGACGCGGATATGGCCCATTCACTTGCATAAATGATAATTACTGCCTCCTTGAACGGGTCAAGTGTCGCAAGATAGGTGCAGTGGCAATCTTATTCTTGACCTTAGCGAAGGCTTCTTGGGCTCGGACCATTTCTCCTCACCTTCTGCCTTACCCCCCCAGTACCGAAGGAACTGACTTTACATCAGGCTTCTCCATCTTAAACAAGTCTTCGGTCTCCTCTGTACCAGCTCCTTGGTAGATACGTGATAACCCATACAAAGCATTATCCAAGAGTCTCTAAAATATCTGAGGCGCGTTCTTGAGTCCAAATAACCCCAATGGGGTGACAAAAGCCGAGATCTTTCTCGCCCTTTCGGTCATGCTGACGACCCAAAAACCACTTGCCATATTCAGGGTGCAGTGCCACAATGCTCCGTTCATCTCTTCCAACAATTCGTTGATTAGAGGCATAGGGTAAACCGCAAGCTGGGTCAAGTCATTCACCAACCGATAATCAATACAAAGCCTGATATCCACCCCATTTTTCTTCACAATAATGACGATTAGGCCGGCCAATGGCAAGACAGGGGGGCTGAATGATCTTCGCAGACAATGGTCCCTTGATCAGATCTACCAACTTTTCTTTGTAGTGGGGAGCCACCTTCCGTACACATTGTGCAATCGGCCTGGCATTACTCACATCAATGTCACAGGTAGCTCCTCAAGCAGCCGGTGGTAAGGCGTTGCCCTTTCCCATGAGCAGATGTCGTCTTCTCCGTATAATTTTGTCTCAGTCGGTCCATCTCCTCTGTGTTGTTTCCGTCAGAGACAGGAATCGGTATATTTTCAAACTTGATACTCGTGGGTGAAAGGTCTACCTCCAGTACGATAGCCCACCCTTGGCTTAAGTATTAGGCCCGGATCTCCCCCACCTTCACACATGCACACTTGATCATCTGCTTGTGGCGATTCTAACAGCGGCCCTAACCTTCTCCCAACTGGTCTACTTAGTCGACCTAAGGGTCTAACTGGTCGATCTGAGGGCCAACCTGGTCGACCTGAGGTTCTTCTTGATTGACCTTCTGCTGGAATGCCATAGTCATCACTGGAACAAGTATTCTTGGCCGCTGAAGTATTCTATATGGAGTACTGTACTGTGGTACCTCCACCAATGGTCCTTCATCCTTCTCCGTCAGGTCTTCCTGATTGTTGACCAGGTCGGTGGTAGATTCATGCACCAGGCTTAATCACTCGGCATATCTTCGAGACCCTACCGACACAAAAACCTGCGCTCTTGGTACTTGGTCCTTCGTCAGCCACATGCCTATCTTGGTGTCCTCATGTAATATTAGGGGTTAAGATCTGACATTGGTTACCTTCAGGAACTTCCGACTTCCTACCCCTTGGTTCACTGTCGTGATCCATCGTACTCCTCTTGTGACCCACAACTTCCGTTGGTGCGAGGTCGACCTTTTTAGAGGCACTTCCTCGTACCTTCCGACCGGTATCTGCACGTATCGACCCAACTTCACACCTGATACCCAGTTATCGTAAACCCTCAAGTTAACTGGACTCAAACCTCATCGGTCAGACATATTGTCCCATCCGCCAGATCCAGTCGAATACCGGCTGGGACCATGGAGTCCATGCATAAAACTGTATCTTGACCCACCATTGGGCCCACCCACACCTTAAAGATGTATACCAAGTTCCCGTTCAGAATGACCTTGATGCGGGTGCATCCTTCCGTGGTTCGGATGGAAAGGTCGATAGAACTTCCAAGTGGAAATCCTCGTTGATCAACTTCACTTTGCTCAAGAGCCTGTTGGCTACCAGATCTTGGTTGTCCGCACGAGTCCCGATATCACCTGTCTTTACATCTGGTGGACTGGTTCTCCCTACTGGAGGCAGCATATATGCATTTGACGAGAACCACAGCCTGGCGACTTGAAAGGCAACTAACTCTCTATGGATCTCCGGGGACCAAGCGCGCGCGAGCACCTTCTTTGCGTCATACTATAATGCGTGGAGTAAGTGTCGTGGTCGAGCAATTCGAGCGTGGCGATGGGTCATCGGACTGATCTCCAAAGGAATAAGTAAAGGTCGATGCGGCCTCGACATCCTTCTTTGCCACTTCTTCATGCACTTCTCTCGTTCTCGCTGCGTGATGTACTGGTTCCGGGATGTGAGGAGGGGTTGGATACTCCCAGCTTGCTGGATGCTCTTCAGACCACCGACTGTACCTACCCTTGACTCCCCGAGTATCGGCTTTCGTCGGAGCCTTATCCTGGGAACAAGTTACCGCGCATCCGCAACAAACTTGTCTTCACTCCTTTACAATTGTATATACTTGCCCTCATTTGTTTTCGGTCAATCCTATGCATTCTTCTTTTTTTCACATGTTACCATACCTTCTTCTACCTTCAGACTTTACATCAATTGTTTTCTTCGAAATCTTGAGGGAGCAAGGTATAGCGATGATAGACTATGTCGATCATGAAAAGACCGATTCCACTATCCAAAGTCCCCGGCATTCGCTACGAGTCTTCATGAGTTTACATCACTTCTAAGCGGTATTTCATTGTCACTTCACTCTAAAATCTTGCAGCAGCCACCGTTCAAAGTCACCTCAACTACCCGTGAGGGGTCTGCATGCCCTTTTCAAAGAACAAGAAACTACATTGTTGTCTCCCATACCGTGTCTTCTTTCTAGTGCGACTTTCGAAAAACTCTTTGACTTCGTGCTCACCCTCTTCAAGTTCCCTTACCCAGCTGTCCACCGGCAACAGGCACTCATAAATGTCAACCCGATCTATTCCGTCCATTTCCAGCATAGTACTTGGACGGTCCGGAAACTCTCTAACCCTCTTGAGCTTGGAAATATGTACGATCGGGAAGAATCTGTACTCCGGATTCGTATTTCTAACCGTGCTGCGTGCTCTCCCACCAATTCGAAAACTTTATAAGGTCTATGCCAAAGGTGGGCCGATCTCGGCGTACCCTTCTTTCACTCGGTCTAGTTAAGACCATACTTGGGTCCTGGGTGAATTTTATGGTCGACCACCCCTTCGTTATGTGCTTGTATCCAAGATTGATTGTCCGCTCGTAAGTTTTCATTCACTTGGGATCACGCTCGCTGGTAATGCCGCTGAATGTGATTCCTCCATCTTTGAAACCCAGACTCTCTACGTCGAGTATTTACCACCGGTAATGGAGCTCTGAGAGTGGTTCTAGCATCCCAAACATGGACCAAATAGAATGGCGTCTCCTTCAGCACTCGGACTCTCGCAGTATTCAGCGCAACCGCCAAACTTTTGCGTACTTATCCCAGTCCCACTGTACGACATCATAGACCTAGTCAGGCTTTGAACCATTCTCTCCTCGATACCATTCGCTTGGGGCGATAAGACATGGTCGCTTGCTGACGCTGGCCCACCATGCGACTTAAAGCTCGGAAGAATCCGACATAAACCCTGGTTCTCGAACGTGGCGAATTGACTCACTGAAACAAAATCGGCAACAACGCATTTCTCGTTACCTTTGGCTATCGTCTGGGTCGTCCATGAAGAACTAGCCTTGGCCATCACATGTACAGCGAAAAGATCGATCCAAACCATTAGTCCAGCATTGCCTTTGTGCGACTTAGGCAGAGAGGGAATATGTTCTATTGCTATAGTCTGTAAAGGGTACGTCGCTTCGACATTCCCCGAAGTCTTGAGTGTAGCCGAAAGAATCATCGCTCTTCGACATCCCCAGTCAAACCATTTACGAGCGTATATAGCTGTTTGCTATCCTCGTTACTTACGATGTTATCATAGCTACTCTTGATGCTCTCAACATTCGTCGATACAGCTTCCACAGGTGCCAACACCTGAGGGTCAAAGACTGCTCCGTCTAATGACACCACCCCACCCTCCGGAGCCAATGTCTCGTCACGAAATTCTTGCACCTCGTTTTCCTCACAGACAGATTCATTGGTTACGGCACCCGAACCTCTTGGGCTCGGGAAGCACCTCGTCGTTAAGTGCTTGCACTTCGTTCTCCTCAAAGACAACATCCGTTGGTAAATTTACTCGACCCTCTAGGGTCAGTATCTCGCCACTTATGCCCTTTGGACTTTAGTTCTAACAAATCGGCTCGCAACCACCCAAATCACTTTTAATGCGAAATAATGTATCAGCATTCTCATGACACGTGCCATATGTGTCATCTATTGGGGATTCGGCCACACTACTGACAACCCCTGGGCCTTGCTCGGGGCTATTAAATCAACATTTTCAAAGTCTACAAATTCGGAAATAAACTGACATCAAGTAGACTGACTGATTCGGTCTAATATCCGCGCCAAAAGCGCATTTTTGCTTCCTAGCAAAGGAGACTTTAGGGCTCTCCAGAGCTCCACCAGAAGCAATGCGCGTTGCGCCTAAGGTATTTGACTTTTAACCAATCCATGGATCATGGGGACCAAACCATTGTGGCAAAGTCAAAAAGATAAATATCTGGTGTGGTGCGCATATTGTGTGTGGACCACACACTGACCGCGATCCAGATCCGGATCGAGGGATATAAATCGATATTTATATACCCATTTTAGCGCAAACCGATATCACTTGTGGATCATATTACTGTATGAATTTCCAAAAATGTTAGCCACACACTAACCGCGATCCAGATCCGGATCACGGTATAGATCGATGTTGGGATCGCTATCCTATGTAGATTACTATTGTTTGTGGATCTCACCCCTAAATGGATCGATATCCCTACATGGATCCATATCCCTACATGAATTGCTATCCTTACATGGATCGCTATCCGAGGTGTATCGCTATCCGAGGTTTATTGCAATCCTAGTTGTATCGCTATCCTAGGTGAATCGCTACCATTTGTCGATCGCTATTGAAATCTTGATCGTGATTTATGTCCTGGATCGCTATATCAATACAGCGAATGTGGACCAAACTATACGAAGAGACGATCGAGGAACGAGCGTCACGTGGCATTGCTGTGGACCACTCTAAGAAGGGACAATCTTTTGGATACGCCTGGTTGTGGTTTATAGCATATCTTATCAGATAGAAAGGCATAGTCATAGGTCTTTGACTTTTGATTAGTTAGTATGCTAGACAACTCAATTTTAAACAAGGACACGCGTCGCCTTCTATTTGGTGGAATAATTGCCCCTCCCCCGACGTCTTAAGACTTCGTGCGCGTTCGAATAAGATTGACCCTGGATAGTTTGGTCAGGGTCGTGAGCTCTCAACACGCAAAACCCTGCGAATGGACGCAGCAATAACAATCAAGGCAAGATCTTCCGACGACTCTAGTGGTCAGAAGATCTACATATCGGGACAAGGGCGATCCAAGAGTGGATCGCGGCGACTAATAAATAGTCTGCCACCAAGTACTACCGACCTCGTAAAGATTTCCGCGTGGTCGAAGACCTTCCCAAACACATCAAGACCGACATCGACTCAGCATCCACCTGTAAAAGTGCAACCCGCCTGATCGATGAGTACACAAGGTGAGGGAGGAGTTTTCAGCACACGGTCTCGGAGTACCTTCTCCGTCAGTCGATTGTCTTGGCGCCAGTGTGTGAAGCTGAATGCGCAAGGATCTTGCGATCTCCACTCCACCTCATTTATGCGCGTGCCGGATCTTCTGGTGACTAAAAGCATCACCGTTAGTCCCATGATAACGATGTCAAAATTAAAAATTGAGTTAGGGATTGGAGTGTTAGCGGTTGAGAGATCACCGCGATCTCGCGACTATCATGAAGAATATTTAGATCGTTAGCGTTCTCAGAATGCGTCTAAATTGGCAAGAGCATGTATTTGACGGAGGGAACTACATAAATGCAGATTACATTACATGGATCTCAAGTGTGTATCCTTGATGCTTATACTGGAGATCAGGTCTGCAAAGAGTCGATCTTAGGTATGGACTCCATGGTTCCAGCTGGAATACGTCTGAATCTGGCAGACTGACACTTTGTTTGCCGGATAAAGCCAGAATTAGTATGACAGGGCGAATACCGCCGTACCGATCGACTACGCAAGCAACCAATGTGAATGATCAGCATGAGGTAATCCCAGTGGTTAGATCGCCTTAGGTGCTGATCGGTATGGACTTACCCATAGCTAGGCTGTGGGTAAAGTGCGATCTGGAATGGGTGCCAACTGTCACTAAAGGACCCGGCAGTACTAAATGTCTCCACCTGACAAACGTCATTGACACTCCAACATGGATAGCATTTGGGACTGTGGATGAATGATCATATGATACCGCGATCTCCAGGTTCTGATTCGGTTGGATCACGGCGCTACAACGAATGGAAAACACTTGCTTTTGAAGCTACCGAGTATATGAAGGAATAAATGTTGGAGCAAGAGACTGGATCGCTTGTCGGTCATCCACAATATGCTACACCGACGATGATATTAAGTAGCCTAAGAACTGTATTACAAGAGAGGGCTGCCAAGTCGGCGGAAGCTGCATCGTTAGTAGATGAGGACGTGCTTAGGGAGGGAGAACATAGTAATGAGTGTGAGGATCCAGAATCACCGAAAGCACAGTTTGTGATCAACGTGAAAAAAGAGCTTGGGGACAGCGATTAAGCTTTGAAGCAGACGGATTGTACTGCTACTACACCAAAGTCGAGCGAGACCCACTGTAAAGTGCAGGACTTCGATGTTTATCCTTAAAGTGCGATTCACCAGTTAACATGTCATCTCGATCGCTACGGGGGAACGTTCAGCAGGTAAGGAAACGCCCCAGTAGTTAACTTATTTTCACAAAGGTGGCGAATGGTTTGCAGAAGATGTGAATCAACGAATGTCGATCCTACCGAAGAGTGTGGCGCCTACAGCTTAAGTTACTATTGATGATATCGAAGTGGGCGATCAACATGTGCCACTGACCGAGGATCAAGAACAGTTGCGTCAGATAATCTGGAGGAACCGCTACCTTTAATTAGTAAATATAATGTTCACTACCTCCTGCAGCACATGGTGCAGCTTGTTATATTTATGTTGGTGGAGCTGCCCCGATTGCGCAACGTGTACGACCGGTAGCGCCTATATTCCTGGAGAAGTTAGCAAATCTGATCAAGGACTTATTCATGGATTACCCTATGCCGCTGATCAACAAGCTTCTCGAAGACATGGATAAGGCTATGTGGTATATGGCAAGTGGTTATTGGGTCGTAGAAATGACGGAGCAAGCGAGATGATCTCGGCGTTCATTACTCCTATTGGTCTGTTTAAGTTGTTAAGAATGCCTTTCGGGCTGAAGAATGCTCCGCAAATCTATCAGCATTTAATTGATAACGCCCTGTATGCATATCTGAAAAACTGATCCAACTTCAACAGCCCCGTTAACAAAACGCCGGAGTTGATCGACGTTTTTACGGATGGCGAGACTGATACAGAACATAAAACGATCTGTGCTGAGTTGGCGTTCGTATATAGATGACATTTTGATTCCCGCTACATCGCGGACCTACCTTCATGAAAAGGTCGAGAATTTATTAGATGTAAGCAATAAATGGAATCTATCGATCAGCCTGGCTAAGCTTTTTGAGAACAGTGGATTATATGGTCATCATGTGCCACTCGACGGATTGGAAGCTCACCCAAAGGATCTGGAATCGATGGTGAATATCTCATTCGCTCGAAACAGCGAACGATGCAGTCGTTTTTGGGAAGTCCTAACATTTGCAGCAAATTTATTGAAGACTTTGCAATATACGCATGCGTGCTGTATGAGCTGCGGGAGGCGAATTTTCATGAGATCAACTGTTCTCATGGTAAAATGACATCGATTTATAAAGATGAGCACGATCTAGATCGCAGTCATCCAAATGGGTTCAATCGCGATCCAGCTGCTAAGACTGGCGGTGATCGCGGTCCACAGGATAGAAGTCGCTAGGAGAAAGCAATGATTGCGTTTGCTATGCTGAAAGCCAAAATCTCGGCTGCCTTAATCTTGAAACATTTTGATTCAGACTGGACCCCGATAGTTGTGGTATATACCAAAATTCGGAGGTATCAGTAGCATTGCGACAAGTGTATGATGGCGTATATTGGACGGTTACGTTTACGAGCCGTACGCTGAAGTATAATAAGATTGACCATAATATGGTCGAGAAAGAGGTTTTATCTCTGATCTGTATATTGCATATTGGCTGTACTATGCTAGTCTCACGTGCGATCAACGTATTTACTCGTCACTCAACATTAGCGTGGATAGCACAATCTTCCGGTTTTTAACAGAAGACTAGTAAGATGAGCCGCGCTGCTATCACCTTGGAAGATAGAGTTCGGCGGATGTAAAAGGGGGGAAGATGAGATACTCGGTATTCTAGCTGCGAGTATAACGCCTCGGTATGAGGTCGATGAATTCGATTGCTCCACAGAAGCAGCCGAAGTATGTTATAAGATTGCCGTGGCCTACCTTTGAAAAGGAAGAAAGTCTCTTGGTGGTCGGTTTCGATGGATGGGCTTGAATAAAGAGAAAAGGTGGAGCATATAGAGTGGTCGAATAAAATTTCACCGAATGGACGATCGCAACGGCAGCCTCTGAGTATACTACAGATTTGACAGTTAATGAAGCCACGTATCAAGGATTTCGATCAAGCTTCAATCTGCAGGAGATTTAGACTAAAGCAAGATTGGTTATACGTGGTGATTCAAACCCAGTGACCCGGTAGATGCGCGGGTAGTAGATTGCAAGGCACCTAGATTGTCATTATTTTTTTACATCATCTATTACATCAAGATATGAAAAAACTTTGGTCGTGGCTGACTTAACGAGTACACATGAAGAAAGAGTGGAACCAGAGTGCAGATCGATTGGCGAGTAAAGCTTTGCAGCAGGAACAAGCCAAGGTAAACATTATCTGATCATAATTTTCAAGAACTGACTACACTCAATCAGTTAAACGAATTGCTGGCATCAAATTGTGTGGAACGATTGGTCAAGATGGCAGCGATCACCAAATCACCTGTGAGGAGACGTCGACAGCCAATATTGTTACAAGAAGAGATCGTGCAGCAAGTTCGGATCGAGCGCAAGCTGAGAAAGGCTGGATTGCCAGTCTGAAGAAGGCTGGATCGCCAGTCTGAAGACATTCTTAATCGGGAATGTGACGGATCTAGATGTTGAAACGGCAAAGATACGTGACTGTATCACGCCTGACTATGAAGTGGATGAGAGTGGGCTACTAACTCTATGCCTCGATCGGCGGTAAAATCTAAGGACCACAATGAATCGGTTCGTTAAGTGGTACCAGAGCTAATACAACAAGACTTCTTACACCATTACCATACGAGTTTGGAAGGAGGATATCAAGAAATTGGCAAAACGTACTGACGGGTCAGGGCGAATTTTCAATGGCGAGATCTTTATCGAAGCGTGCAACGTTACGAAAGATAATGTGTGGATTGTAAAACTGGCAAAGGGGACCCTGTGGTCCGCGGCGAGTCGCCTAGAAATCTGCAGGCTACTTGACTATTCCAAATAATTGCCATGGATCACATCCCGTCGTTACCTCAATAATTCAAGGGGAATATTTAGCTGCTGCGATGGGTTAATATATATTTTGGCTATGTAATTGGAAAGGAAGTTCGTCTCGAACGGCTCAAAGAGTTGCGGAAAACTATAAAAAATGTGTCTTTAATCGATTTGGTGCATTGAAGCCACACGCCATGATAGACAGCCGGGTTCCATGTCTGATATCTTTTAAGCTTTGTCCGGAGCGCTGGTCAGAACCAGCAAGCAGGTATGGCGTATCGTCCCCAAGCAAAATGAACGAGAGCGTTGAAGATGTATGTTACATATGTGGATTAAAGGATTGGAAGCATACGAAGAACGATTGACATTCGTGCTATACGGCGCTGGATCGCGTTCGTGGTGATAGTTCATTCTATCTGATTCATGGCTAGGATCCGCGATCCGCCCTGGAAGCTACACTACCACTTGCCAGTACCAAACAACGTGATCGAGACCCGTGGTGATAGAGATACCACATCCAGAGGCATTACCAACGCGCTAGATTCTTTGTGAATGATCTCCAGAAGGCCACGATCCAGGACCTAGCTGATCAGCATACTATAGGTCAAGAACCATATGGTATAGAATGTGGATCGCAAATATGGTCATTATCTGGGTCGATTTAAAGAAGGATACGCTCGCAAGTTGGCACACATGTGGCATGTACCATTTCGGGTGGTAGAATAGTGCAAAGATCACGCTGTGCGTTTGGCGATTATGGGTACGCCATATCGAGTTTTCCAAGTGGTACATGTTTCGAAGTTAGAGCACGTAAAAGTAATTCCAGATCGCCCTAAGAATTTGCTAGTGATCGAGGAAGTGGAGCGCTTTGATTTCGATAAACCTATGTTACCAGAGGACAGTTGGGAAGGTGATACGGAAATCGGCGAGCTCGAAGTGCAAAGATTGTGAATGTGCGATCCAGTCGCAAAACGTGTTTTGGTCGTGTGCAGCGACAATGTCTCGTGCATTGGAAGTGTTATGACGCGCCACCATGGGTATATGAAGTAGGCTTAAGCTATGGCGCCTTGTTGAAAGATTTTGATCGCGGTCGAGTGAGTCAAAATCGGTTTGAAATGATGCAGTATCATGAAGCAGAATACAAGGAATAGGACAAGACGATTGGAATGGAGATGTAGCTAGAAGGTGTGTAGGGTGGTTGCACATATTGAAGGAGGCGAATTGAGTGTAGCGATTATGAGGGTCAACCCTAATTTGCGATCAAAGAGACCTATAAATGGAAGTGAATTTTGAACGCGATCAAGAAGAAGAAATAATATGACGCTATGTTCGATGATTAGATGCGCAAACTAGTGGAGAGATTATTTCTCAACAAACTTACCGGTCAAGCGTGAGATCGACGATCCGGGGTGGTCCGCGGTTGACGTACAATACTGATTTTTCCATAGTATCCCGCGCGATCCACTATTGAATGGGATCAGGCGCAATATGCTGGTAGCCGCAATCGACATGGTGGTGCGATCTACGACGCAGAGATCGAAAGAAATGACAGGAAGCGAGGAGACGACCATGATGACGAAGCGGAGATATTTTGTGTGGAAGTGACTGGGTGTGGTAACGACAATTGGATGCACAGCTGGACTAACATTGTATGTCAGCCAGCGGTACATGGTAAGATTGTGGCGAAGTCGAAAAAATGAGACCACTGGCGTGGAATATCTATTGTGTGTGGACCACACTGGCCGCGATCACTAGTAGCAGATGACTCTCGTGACGACTGCTCCGCCGGGACCTGGTGACTTTACCCCGATTCCGCGTATAGAACTTCTCTCACCTTGTGTACCCGACGGCTGGTGGATTGCACTCTTCAGAAGACTTAGTGAAGATGTAGATGTTGGTCTTGATATAGGTCGACCTTGGGGTGACTCGAGTGGATACATTTTACTCGGTAGGCTAGTAGGTGGCCACTCGGTCGACTTGATCGATAGTGAACTCATAATCAAATCTTACGGAAGCTTCTCTACCTGGCCTTTACCTTTATTATCTCAGGAGCATAAACCGCCTGGTCTTTACTTGCTCCCAAACCACTAAGGTAAGATGGCCGCTTCCGATAGTCGATTGGGGGGAGGGTGCTACTCTGACGAAACCACAGTCCAAATATCTTGTTGGGGCTCTCTTCACACTTGAGGCTTACTACAAGACTGTCGTCGACGTGGGGTCAGAATATATCTCTTCCTTCACAGGTGGGTGGACTTACCAAGTTGCTTATAAGCGTGACGAAGTCGTGCCACGTAGATTGCAAATTAAGTAGTTTGTAATATAGTCCAATCTTTGTCCTTGCTATGAAACCCAAATCCTGATGCTGATTGGCTGGTCTAGCTTGACCTTGAGGGACCGAGGTCGACCGACGAGGGTCCAGGATCGACCTCAAGGGACACGGTCCATCTTGAGACACCGAGGTCTACCTTGAGGGACCTAGGTTGACTGAATAAGGACCAGGGCCCTTAGAGGACCGAGGTCCACCATGACGATCGCGTTCTGCTGATGTGAAACCGCGGTCCACTACGATCAGTGCCGGCGAACTGGTACCTCGGCAGTGGTCTTGACCGGTATTTTGCTCATCCAACGGTCGCTTCCCTTCTTGGTAGCTTTTCCCATTGGTCCGTCGTCTAAATGTTGCTTCTTCTGCGGCTCTCTTTCTCTCCGGTTCGCTAGATTTTGGGGTCACATATTTCTTGAAACGCTCCACCTATGTTGCACCTCGGTTTTTATGAACAACCGTCATTCTTGACTTTACCCGACCCTGGGTAGCCTCGTCGTTAGGAGCATGCGCCTTGTTGTACTCAAATACAACATCCATTTGTGACTTCACCCGACCCTCTAGGGTCAGTAACTTGTCATCTATGTCACTTGGGCTCGTGTCCTGACATCTTCGCTTGCAGCCACACCAACACCACTCATGGCGTATCACTGATATATTATCATTCTCATGACACATATCATATGTGTCATCTAGTGGATTGTCAGACACACTACTGACAGTCCTTACCTCGCCCAGGACTATTGTCCTCGCCACTTACAGTGTCTACTAACTCGGATAACCCGACATCCAACATATCGACCGACTCGGTTCAAATTCCACGCCAAAATTTCTTTGCTTCCAAGCAGAGGTGGGTTCATGACTCTTCAGAGCCCCACTAGGGAGCATTGCGCGTTGCGCCTAAGGGACTCTACCTTCAATCAAGTCTTGGCTCATGACGTTCTAGCCATTCCATGCCTAGGATGAGATCATACCTCGCATCCAGGTCCAAGACCAAACAGCGTTCCATGCTGTTAAAGTCCACGAACCTTACATTTAAGTTCATCGGGACTTTGGTACCGTAACACGCGTACCCGTCGCTAAGCGAACCGTTACTGTGTCACTCTCACGCGATCTAAGCGCTTCAGCATACTGCTGACTACCTTCTACGGTGGCACGGCGCACATAATTGTCCGATACCCCCTAATCGTTAAAAATTGTCCATGGCTTATCAAAGCCCTTGACCGTTCCCTCGACGACCAGCAAGCCTGGCTTGCATTCTCGTTCCTTTTTTTGAGCGTTCGGGTCTCTTTTAGGGCTGGTACCTGCTTACTTCTACCTCCTAGAGGTTCAACAGAACTCAGTTCCTCCCCAGTAGGGCGCACTGCGGCAAACCAGAGGGTTTATTCATAGGGCGTCAACCGTTCGAGGCCAAACATGCCTTTCTTGCAGGGCATTTTGGCATCAAATGGTCTGTGCTCCGGAAGATATAACATCTACGCACAATTTCCAACTCCGCAGGATGAAGCTCTGCTTCTTCAGCTTTCACATGACTACAGTCCATCGGAACAGATCCATCAGACGAGTAGTTATAAGTGGTAAGCCTAACGGCCTTCAAGTTGGTCTCGGCATTCCATGCCACTCCAACAGCTTCCTCTAATGAGGACAGCCTTATTCGGAAGGCTCCCGTTCTGATAACGCCAACTCGGAGGCCCTCCATAAAGTCCTTGACGGTCACTGCCTCAGACATAGGGTCTATGACCATGGCGGCAATGAGAAATCTCAACTCTTCCACATATGCCGCAAGCTCACGCTTGCCTTGGCGACACGTCAAAACCCGCGACCGGTTACGGTGTGCTTGGTTTGGCGGTGCATACTGCCGGGTCATCTGAACTTTCAGATCGGCCAATGTTGGGAATGAATCTTGCGGTGATGCACCGCGTGTGAACGCCCACTGTTTGGAGAAGCCACCCAACTTACCCGTGGCAAAACCAACATGGTACGGTTCATAGGTGATGTCAGCTATAAACATAGCCGACTATACCTGTCGGAGCAAAGCTTAAGGTTGTCACCTTCCTTGCCGTCGAGCTTATCGACTTCCGTTTGTATGGGTTTTGGTCTGCGGACAACTTCCTGCGCCAGTCGCCATGGGCGAAGGCGCAGAAGAGGCATCTGTGCCTTTACATGCTCGACTAGAGCTTTATTATACTCTTCAAGCATATGAATACGCTTATTAACCTCTTCTTCGCCTTAGGCGATGAGGTATTCCACGCCCTTAGGGCCAAGGAATAGGGAGCAGCTTTTGCAACCCTTCCTGTTGTGCCTGTGACAGGCCGCCCGCGGACATCCCTTCGATGTCCGTTCTTACACAAAGAAGTAGTCACAGAACTAGGAGGGGGGATTGACTACAAGTTCTATCAGGTGTCACAGAGCTACTGTAGCAAGGCTACTTATGCACTAAGTGCAGAGGAAGACTAGCTCCAAGAGCTGTGTGTCTTAGGGCTCTTAACCCTCCCAAGGCTAGCTTCAAAAGATTATGCCTTTGGTTGCAAGCAACCACGTCTCCAAGAGAACAGTATCAAAGATACAATTCCTTTTGAAGGAATAGAACGCTCTTGCACTTGTGCTATTCATAGCAGGTTTAAAACTGATATAATAATGTTTACCTCTTAGCATTAAATATAGAAGCACCTACGCTATAAATAGTGCTGTCACTATTCATCCGGCTCTGTAGCCTATTAATATGTAAACATGTATAGTCACTGTACTTAACTAAGTATATTAACCAAACGTGGCTCTCTGCTACGATGTGACCCTTCGTACCTGCGGTACGGTCACATCAACCTACTACTGTACCCAAGGTACAACCAAATTACAATGGTGTGGGCAGGTGTGTATGTACAATACACACCTCTGTGTAAACGTGTTACAAGAACCGTGAGCGACAAGCTTATAAGAAAAAGAAAACCGACAGAAACGCAGTCCAGCCAGCAAGTCGAGCTGCAAAGTGACACCGATCAAGCAACAGAAATCGCAGCCCTGACGAAGACGAGGGCGAAAGTATAATCACCCAAGACACCCGAAGTTGACTTGGCGATTCTGGTACGCCTTGTCATTGCCTGGGGCCCCAGTTGGATTCAGCTTTGCCTTTGCATCGGTTTGCTGGCTTCTTTCTAGTCGACCTTCTTTGCTGTATTTACTCCTATGGTTCTACTTCACAGTTGGCCGCCGTTGATAATTCATTGCTCTATTTTCTACCTTACGTTTCTGGTGCTTCCTCTAACTACGTTGTTCCTCTTTCTCGGTGATGCTTCCTGTTTAGTTTATCCTTACTGTGGCTTCTCGAGGTGGATGTATCGGTTCCACAGCGTCGCGTTTGAACCCTAGCGGCTAATCTGTTCTCTCGTTGTCGTCGTCCCTGATTTTCTCCCTTGCGATGTATCCGGCGTTTTATGGAACGCACCCCATCCGTTGCTCTTCCCGCGTCTCCTTTGGCTGCGTCATCTTGTTAAGCGTCATCTTGTCTTGATGTGTAGTTTCGCATGGTCTGGTGTTGGTATTCGGTAATCTTGACGTTTGACTGTGGCTTCTTTGTTGGTCCGGCCGGGTCTGCTGCTGGTTACTGTAGCGCGGTCTAAGAACAATTTTTCCCGAACGTTGAGCCCATTTTGCTGAAGGCAGAACTTGGTATCAGCACAAACCGGTAATAGGTCGCGATCAAGCTGCAGCTCTCGACGTCACCGATCGGACCAATGAGGTTCCTCACTGATCCCGAGCGACGTGTGATTAAAATGATGTCTGTTAGCGTTCATCACTAGACCGTTTAGCTTGATCAGGCATGCACAACTTATTCTAACATCTTTCCATAAGGCAGCGCTATCGTGATTTCATTTAAAAGGTAACTTAAATGTATTGTCGACTCCCAATGCGGCGCGAACTTCGTGATAAACCTTCCTGCAAACATGTTACATAGTTTACAATCCAAACAGCTCTCAACAATAGCAGTAACTTTTATTTTTTTTACAGATTCTTTTTATCGATAGCAATAACCGTCAGGGAGGTAACATTTCGTATGAGACGGGGTACCTCAGTCTCTGTTTGTGACACCAAAGGCTTTATCCATGTTTCAATGGATTCATTTCAATATGCTATCGACCAGGCAATAAACAAGATTGAATGTAATTGATACGACACTAAACTATATGATCAACATACGGTTGATCGAAATAAACCTAAATCGTAGAAGTGTAGGGCTGATAACCATTAGCTTGGTCGCGTGCTGCGTCCAAAGCGCTCACTCGAGTGCCCATTGTAACACACGCACCACAAAAGATGATCTTTTGTCGTACTAGTTTTCGACCTGGTGAAAGAAAGCTAATAGTCTTCACTTTCTTGCATCCAAAGCATAACCCACCCAAACACATCATGCATTTATCCTTCCACCAATTCCTGACACAACATGGTTGAAGATCACGGTTGCACGTGATACAGATGTCTTCATGGCGCAGCACCGGAGCCAAGTTACACTCACGCAGTGATTCCTGGCGCTTTTGCAGTATCCACGTCAGTTTTTTCATCAGCCCGCACTCGACGTAGTTTGTAGCCGACAGCAGCGCATTGGCACACACAGACAACAGCAGTGATTCCATGATATTACCGCCGGGATCAACTGAGTCAAAGGCAAACGTATCGATAACATTTGGAGCGATTTGCCGGAAGAAACCCTGTAATAGTGTGTTTGGCACGCACCGATATTTGGTAATGGCTGCACTTGCGGTGAGTCAATAGAGTGCAGCATTAGATAGCCAACTCGTTCACCGTTTGCAAAATGCAAGATGCCCGAGGCCTCAAGACAGAGGAAATCCCGGTCTTTGGTAAGCTTTGTGTTGCTCAGAGGCAAATTGATTCGTAGCCACTTGACCGTCACAGAACGAAATGGATCGGTTGCTGTAGGTTTCACAAGCGTAGCCAGCACAGCCCCATCACTATAATCATGGACGTATGAGGCTTTGACATGCATAATGTCATCCGTTGGATTCACAGTGCCGAACATGAGGTCATCTAGCTGTCCTTTGAACGTCCCAACGCTGAGCACTATGGGCTTTTTCCTGCATTCGTTTTCTGTTTGTTGGTTGCATCGATAAGGTCGTCTATTTTCCGTTGTCGTCTTGGTGCGCTTGACGTAGATGTGGAGGTCGTCCTTGGATTTGACATGATTCCAGCGGGCAGTATTTACCTGTGAGCTGCTCGTAACAAACTCTTCATACTTACGGAAAGTGTCCTCGACCAGGTCTTTCTCGAGCTCTAAGAGCGTGCGTTCATCTTTGAGTGTTAGTTGTAGAGGATGATAAGGACTTCTGTTGAAACAGTCTTTCGGCATTATCCAAACCGCAGTAAAGCGCGTTGTGTCGTGGTGGACAAGGTAGTTTACAACACTCTGTGTACTTCCAAATGTGTCTTCACGACTGGCAGACGGAAATGAGAAACACTTTATATGTAAAACAAAAGGCAGCATCTGAGCCTCTCTCACTATCGATCTGTTCGCTGTCGTACCAGTACGATCAGCTCAGTGCCCTATTTACCGTGCTTGACGTAGCATGATGGCGAAGATAGGAAAGACGGTGACCGAACCTCGTACATTCATCGCAGCCGTGTTGTCCTTCCAATAGACCACCACGGTTGCCTTGGTCCGTCTGTAGGGGGAGACAGAGCTTTAGTCTGGAGTACGAGACATGATGGCGCTGACTTCTACAAAAAGATTTGTCCTCCGCACAGTGGCACGATGTGCATTCCTCACCGTCCTTGACAGTATTCTGTAGGGGCTACAGATCTGGTTTGCGGGATGACAACGGGGTAGACCTACTAATCCTGAATACATGCTTTAGGACCTCTGGACCTCTCCTCGATCATGAGTGCGTCTCCTACCGACTACCATGTCTGACGCGATACCATGAGACCATCAGGCATTGGTCATACAAACACTCACCTACACTGAAATCCTCGACTTTAGTTCCACTATCCGGTTGGATTTGTCCGTGCAAGCGTCAGCCCATCTTCTTGTTCGTTAAACTTTGGGCTAGGGTCATCCAATTGATGACTCGAGTCTAGAGGATGAGCTCCTAATCTCTGTACCATCTGTCATATGTGAGCCTCCGCTGCAGACTATCGCTTCCCAACGCCTTTGCTATCATCCCTGTTAAGCCCAGTGCTATTTGTGCATTTTCTATACGTGTACTCGATTCGGGGAACATGCTCACGAAATCAGTGGAAAGGTACTTGATGTGGTGCTACAAGGTGCCGCTCTGTCAAACTCATGAGCATCACAATCAATCGCACCTCCACATCAATAAGTTGACAAAGTCACCTTGAACTACTTGTCCCATGCTTGCTTGGTTTCTCAATAGCGATGATCCGTTCAAAAAGTTCGGACTGCTGATGCTCGGAATCTTTGTCGGTGCCGCCGTCACCTCACAATGTCTGCCAAAAGACAACACCGATAAGAAACTCGCTAAGCAGCGACAGAACGTCACACCGGGAGCACGAGGACCCGTTCGAGTCCCCTTCTTACCGTCAGCAATTCCCTTTGTTGGGCACGCTGTCTTCATGGCCTATCACGCCAATAGGTTCTTAGACTGGGTCACGGACGTCTTTCTATCTCGCAATGGAGCACCGTTCACACTGAGTCTGCCGTTTCAACGTGACATGATCCTCACTGCTAATCCACAGCACTACGAACACGTCATGAAGACGCAGTACGACAACTTTGTCAAAGGCGACCACATCTACGACTTGCTTGTGGACTTACTAGGTGACAGCATCTTGATCGTTGAAGGTGACGAGTGGAAGTTTCATCGTCGAGTATTCGTCAATCTCTTCAGTTCTCGCGCGCTGCGGGAGCATATGGCTCCTATCATTCGGAAACATATTCGTGTACTGCAGCATGTGCTTACAGATGCCGCTAAATCACAAGACACAATCGACATACTTACGTACTCAGGTCGGTTTACACTCGATGCATTTGGAGAGATCGCTTTCGGCTTCAACATGAGCACACTCACGCTAACGAACGAGCACCCATTCGAAAAAGCTTTCGTAAAAGCGCAACACATCGTCGCAGCTCGACTGATAGTTCCCATTTGGTACTGGAAACTAAAGCGCTGGTTGAACGTAGGAAGCGAAAAACACCTCCGTGAGGCGTTGGCAACCGTCGACAACTTCGTCATCAATGTCATTTCAAGAACAATGGAGAAGCGCAATGACGACAACGATAAAGGCACGAGTCCCAATCGTGACATCGTTTCTCTTATACTTGCCAACGAAACGGTGGACGGCAAACCTGTGAACCCCATCTTGGTTCGCAACATCGTGCTCATGGCATTAATAGCTGGCCGTGATACGGCAGCAGATGGATTAGCATGGCTGTTCCATTTGCTCACGCTCAACCCGCGCGTTGAAAGTAAGCTACGTGCTGAACTAATCAAACACTTGCCACAGCTTGGCACGGACCAGGACTACATCCCGGACGTACACGAAGTGCACGACTTAGTGTATCTGGAGGCGACGATCTGCGAGGGGCTGCGTTTGTATTCACCTGTGGGCATGGCACAGAAACTGTGCGTCCGTGACACTGTTTTCCCGGACGGCACGTTTATTCCAAAAGGGTCAAACATCGCACTCATTTACCATGCAATGGCTCGTATGCCGCATGTTTGGGGTGCCGACGCTGCATCGTTCGTACCAGAACGATTCATCGATCCTCGCACGGGCAAAATGCTCAAAGTGTCGTCTGGCAAGTTTAGTGCATTTAACACGGGTCCGCGTGTCTGCGTTGGGCGCAAACTTGCCATGATGGAAATGAAAATGGTAGTCGCCTGTGTAGTAAGTCGATTCCGCCTGGACGAAGTGCCTGGTCAAAATGTCGCCTGCTCCATAGGACTCACAATTGGTATGAAGTACCCGCTCATGATGCGCGTGCAAAAAATCTCTCCAGCTGACGAGGTTGTAGGAGTGGCTGCTTAATTTCGCATCGATAGTCTCTGCAACTACATGGCACCATGACGTTAGTGTAAACATGCATGTGGAATAAACGAACATCCAGTATCATGCAGCATCAAAGCTTATCATCGCGGTATTTGTCAATCCATCTGGTCCTCTCTGTAAAATGCATGGCTTTTTCGTATTGACAATCAAGTTACACGTGAGACCATGCAAAGCCATGGATGTGAAGATGCACTATATTACACCAGACAAGTAGCAATATTGATCGTTTGGCAAAAACTCTGGTGCGCGTTCTTGGCTGCAATTGAATTAATGTCTTCTTGTGTCTGCACATTGACCACGTCTTTCAAACCTTGTCACGAGGACTTCATATCTGGTAATAACACAGAGGCGGACACAAACGATTCCAATACCATAACAACTCCTACAGCACAATTAGCAGCGTCTACAGAATGAACAACTACTCGTCATTCCGTTTCATCCTTATCAACCAACTTATCGTTCCATATACTTACATCAAGTTCAAAGTTATCATCAACAAAACAACACTAGACGTGTATGATTTCCAGACATGTATTTGTGACCATGCCAACATGATTCAGACACAATACGACTCAAATATCCATGCTTTCCTTAACAAACTTGACAAAACACAACAAGATTGCAGGACGGCTCCTTTCCTTCGCATCACGGCGTCATTACGCACTCAACAAAGAGCATTTGTATCCACCTGTTTTACCACACGTCACACATTCAGCTGCAGTGCTACTTATCTTTGTATCGTCTTGTGGGCTATCTTGGTCATCGCATAAACGGCAGATTCCTGATATCAACAAGTGCCACGCCACGAAAAAGCCAATGTCGTCACATAAATACGTAAATCTCGTTGCTGACCAGCATGTCTTTGTAAAAGGTTGGTAGAGCTCAAGTCGATTTCCAACGTTATCTCGACAAATAGCCGGCCACCTCCTCAGCAGCAAATTCGTAGCTACTGCAGCGTCCATCTCAACAATGTCGTCTATGCAACCATTCGCCTGTCGTTTGGACGACGTAGGTATCTCCATCACGGTCAGATCAAACCTTTATACTTGACGCTTTGTTCAGACGGTAAAAATTTCAATACGTAGCCCAATCCAACGTGGCAAGCAGAGTGTCATACATGATCGACAGTATCAATCTTTGCACCTTTACTCATGATTAAGTCCAGTAGAGCACAACCCGATCATATACGCACTAAGTAAACAGCGCCATGTCTCATGATATTTCGCTACCAACCCTTTGGTAGCACCGTTGCTTGCTACAAATTGAATGGTCTTTTGCTAGTTAGAAACTTGCTCTTTCAGTTCCATAGTCCCATAGTCTTGCATGATCAGTTGGTGGTTCAAACCTTATCAGACGAATGAATGATATACCACAACTGACTATAGCCCGTGTCATAAAAGACACCTTCTTGTATCACATGTAATAACATTCAACACATGGAGCTCAAAGCTTAGCATAGTGATAGTGACTTTCAAAAACCACTATCACTAGTGTATATATATTTAATAAGGTATTGTAAAGGATGTGAGATTGTGGTGTTTCTTCAGGTTTGACTTACGTACCAGCGGTTTTCCGAGCGATTACTCGCACTTTTACCCACTAAAAAGAATACTGCGTTATAGTAAACGGGGCTAGACATACGGCTACAATAGAAACATGTAACTGTAAATATTGTGTATTATACGTCATTCTCGGAAGTGCCTAGAAAATTGCAGATTGCTATGACCGATCTGAATCTCGACGACGTAGTCGAGTGTCATAAAATATCACTCTAAACAATAAAATAATATCATGAAAAGTAGTAATAACCGTCTTAATATTGCTACACATAATAAGCCAAAAAGTCAACTAGTCGTAATGATTGCTACATACTGAACAGTATTAACAATAATATCTTGTTACTCATCTATAGTCTATACTACTTACTACCTCTAATATTCATAGACAATACTATTCGAATGAATGCTGTCTGATAAATCAAACAAATGCATTCTCGAGTTTGTCTGTCCTTGAATATTTGTACCACTAGCTACCAACTGAGTACGAGCTGTAGTACTCGAACTCATCCTCGTTGATTCACTAATGCACGAGGCACAAAATGTCACCTTTCGCTGCGACAAAAGCAAATCAGAATCAATAAAGCTAAGCTTATGAATGATCTTGCAGCCGTGACATACAAACCCACAACAGAGTTTACATGTATGATTGCTCTTGCCAAAGTTGCCAAGTCGTCTACCAGTCATTGGACTCGAGCACGTGACACACACGTTCTTCCTCTGGGGTATACCTTGCAGCTTGGATTCAGCATATTTCTTGTCAAGCATGAACGTCAATTTCTTCATTTGACCGCAAAAAGCATACTTTAAAGTAGAGAAAAAGAGACCACCTATGGTAGGAACAGCAATCAGTTTCGTCATAGCACCAACTGGGTCCATGACGGCAGTACCAAAGAATTCTATAGCGTTAGGTCCGGTCTGCCGCCAGAATGCCACCGATGATAGTTTGCCACGGATTCGGTTCGGTAGGTCTGGCGTCTTGGGGAAATTCACCGAGTGCATAAGGTGATATGCCAACCGCTCACCGTTCTTGGTACGCACAAAGCCCGTTGCATCAATGTACACGTAGTCGCGATTCTTGACGAGACTTGTTGAAGCAAACGGAATGTCAATCTCCATCCACTTGACAACTAAAGCTTGGAAAGGATCCTCCAGGGAAGGCTCGACAATGCTATCGAGCACTGCAGCACCGCTAAAGTCTTCAACATACGAGGCCTTGACACGCATCATCTCGAGCGTTGGACTTACGAGACCGTACATAAGATCGTCAAGTTTACCTTCCACGTTACCAATGCCCCGAATCAACGGCAAGTCATTGCCAGAAACATGCTCACTACATGAAGTACAGCCTGGTCGCTCAACGTATATCGTAACTCCTTGATGCTGTTTATACAGCTTCCACCGGAGTGGATCCACCACTCCTTTTATCTTTTCGTCCTGATATGCCAAGTATTTCTCAAGGTTCGACATGATCAAAGTCTTTGCTAATGTCTCAAGTTGCGAGTGATCATTTCCCGAGAGAGCCAACTCCGTGAATGGGTTCATAATAAAGCGCCCTTTCACCATTGCTGTGAATCTACTTGTGTAAGAAGAAATGAGTTGAGAACTGAAGCTCCGGGTTATGCATTATCAGACCCAAGCTAGCCGGGATAGGACAAAGTCTTCTTCACTTCTGATAGAAGTGTAAAAATGGTGGATAAGAAACGACGCATCTTCTATCCTCAATGCGTCCTCAGCCGTTTCAAGCACGAATAAAGTACTCGGTGCTTCATATTCTCAATGAATCAAGCAAGCCCAATAAGCTTACTGAAAACTGTCTTCTAGTCGTCATCACTGTAAACTTACTGAAAACTGTCTTCTAGTCGTCATCACTGTAACTGAATTTCAGTGAACGCATTAAGCTTCTGTAGTCAGCTACATGTACTCATTACTACTGTATTCAAACTATGCTATAATCTTCACGTACTTTATCCTTGCGTATGACTATTCCCAAATGCTATCTGCGAATGGCAATGTTTGATCCGCACTTGAGCGGTTTACCGTTCGGTGCTTGAGCATCCGCGCACGAGCACAGTGTACGGAGCTAAAGTTCGCGACTAAGCTCATGCATGCCGTACAGAAAGTCACCCTGCGCTGCGATAGAAGAAGATCCGGATCTACAAAGCTCAGCTTACGAACGACTTTGCATGCGTGACACACAAACCCAAAGCAAAGCTTGCACGTACTGTTGCTCTTGCCGAAATTGCCCAGCTTTCGGCCAAAGATCGGTGACGAGCACGTGACACAAATAATCTTCCTGTTTGGTGCGCCGTGCAACTTGGAGTCCGCATATGCTTTCTCGAGCATAAACGACAGCTTCTTCATGTGTCCGCAATAGACGTACTTAAGAGTCGATAGCAACATGTTGGCCATGTTCGGAACCACGAGCTTGCGGATGAGGTCAGAAGCAACAGGATCCATAACCCCAGTAGCATACATTTCCATCGTATCGTTTCCAATCTGCCGCCAAAAGCCAATGATGGAGAGGTTGCCGCGAACACGGTTCGGTAGTCTGTGAGTTTGTGGAAAGTTCACCGAGTGCAAGAGGTGATAGCCCATACGCTCGCCATTTGAGTTGGTCACGTAGCCTGTTCCCTCGAGGTAAACATAGTCACGATTCTTGACGAGACTCGTCGAGTTAAACGGAATATCGAGCTCCATCCATTTTATCGCCAGCGATTGGAATGGGTCTTCTAGTGTCGGAAGGATCACGGAATCAAGCACAGCTGCTCCACTGACGTCGCCAACGTACGAAGCCTTGATGCGCATTGTTTCCAAGTCTTCACTGATCATACCAAACAAAAGGTCTTCCAATTTGCCGCCTATGTTACCGACGCACAGAAGCATAGGAAGTCCCGACCCGGTTGCTTCGTTACCGGAAGCTGCTGCAGCAGCTGCACCCTCAGGTCTTTCCGTATACACCTTAAGCTTTTCTTTCTCCTTTAGCAGCTTCCAGTGGCGCGGGTCTACGCTTCGTTGCGAACCCGACATGTACTTCATGCATAGCTCGAGATTGCTCGCGATACATTGGTTGGCCAGGTCTTCAAGCGAGGTGCGATCACCCGAAGTTAAGTTGAGTTCCTGGAACGGATTGACAATGAATCGGCCCTTCATGATGATCGGAGTGAAGCAGAAGTGTGTGGTGTAGAAATAAAGTCAACAACGATCGATAGCATGGTGTGACGACGATATAGAGGAGAACAAGCCATACAGCTGTAACTGATGGCTTTTAACATGTGTGCTAGAGTAGAAACCGAGTAGGATACTCGCAACGAAGAAAATATGGCCCAGGTTGGCTGTAAATATGTTACATCGAGTAAATGACCTCCCTCTCGGCGCTCCATCACCTCTAAGAGTATCACGCTATGAAGTACGTATGTCCCACGGGCTAACAGCGATGTCCAAGGCGTTCGTTTACACATGTCAAAACACGGAAAGAGCACTCATCTGGATTCGGAGGCTGTCATTACTTGCACTCTCAGGTGCAATAACATGACTACCGATTGGACGCTGATACCATGAACCTCTCGTCAAACTACGTCTGCGTCATATGGAGTCACGCACGCACTTGGGTGAGCTGACGCAGGGACACGAAGACAACCCAGCTGATTTTTTAAGACTATAGTTGCTGCATGTAGGTTAGCCTTTAGACCAGCTGTCTGTGCTGTGGTAGTCTGACGAAGGAACCCGAGCATTGACAAGCTAATCATAGCTATTTTTGTGGTTCATCTCGATCTTCTTTTCGTGCCACGCACTTGACAATGGTGCTCAATATGATGTTAAATGGCCACGAGTCCTGAACGAGTCGTATCACAAGTGTTTTGATTGTTGTTTGCTGCCACGAATGGAAGAAACTGACCCAAGTTTGCGTCGCTGTCGCTGCGAGTTTGAACGTGATTAGGTAGGGAACCGTTTGGTTACACTGTAAGATTGACATTACAGTTCTGCTAAGGTTTGACGCTTTCAAGAACAAGAACTTGTGTGGTGGAAGCTGCCAAAACAAGATGACACAGACTTGACTTGTTCACTCTGACGTTATGGGACCGATTTCTGGAAGCTGTGGTTAACATGAGACATACACCAGTTAGCTGTGCAACTGGGTATCCGATCAAGCGGTCGATCAGCTTGAGGTCAAAATTGCTCTACCTCAACGCGGAAGAATGACGATGTCTTGCTTGAGTCGCCCAAGGGAATGCAATCGGCAGCAGTTTCGTACCCAAGTTTTGTCGTGTATTCTACGGGCTGAAGAAGACTGCTCATGAATGAAACTAAGATGATCCCCAAGGCCTTGCTGGAAATAAAGTGTGTCGTGTGCGGCGAAGACAGGTGTGATCTAATAAGAAAGACGGCGGTAGCTGTGCATACGACAACGCTTCCATATGAAACTAGCACCAAAATGTCCAGTGATGGTCGCCTAAAACCGACTCTGAGAAAGAACCGATAGGCCAAATGCAAATACGTATACATTCTTTCGATTACTCATCACTGATCTACATGAGGTTCTTGTATTAGTGCGTCCTTCATTGTGTCGTGACGGTGCTTTACTCAACAAGTTGGCCACAAATTAAAATGTATCTATGCCCATATCTTCAGTAAGGTATCCCAGCTGCCTGTGCACAGTGCCTGTCCTGCCGCATTAACACCAATACAGGACACACGGTTCTCGTGACCCGCAAGTTGGTAAATGTGTGCACCTGTGGTGCTAAGCACATCCCAGCAATAGCAATTGTAATCGTCGTATCCTGCAAAAAGAAAGCGTCCAGACTTGGAAAAACTCACGGATGTGATGCCACATAGAATTTTGTCGTTGCTAAAGTTGTTCAGCTCTCCATACGCACGCAGATCAAAGAGTCGACAGCTTGAATCATCTGATCCAGTGCCGACAGCGTTACCACTGGGGAAAAAATCCACCGAGTTAATGTCTGACTCGTGTCCTTGAAACGTGTGTGTTGTTTTGCCCATCCGGATATCCCAGACTTTAGCCGTAGAGTCACACGATCCTGAAATAAACATATTTGGATCATTCGGATTAATACTAACGGACATGACGTCTCCAGAATGTTCACGAAACGTTGTCTTTACGTCTCCACTCTCAATATCCCAAAGGATGCAATTAGAGTCTCCCGAGCTTGTAACAATGTTTGTTTCGTCAATAAACCTGCAGCAGCTTAAGTATCCATCATGAGCTGCTAGTTCTTTTGTCGCTCGAATAACTGGTGTCTGTGACAAGTGAAAGATACTGCAGAGGTTGTCAAGACCTCCACATGCGACCATATTACGTTGCGTTTGTTCAATAGCACAGGTCATGACCCAACTAGACCGCAATGGAATGGATTGTATCTTATTACTTGTATATCCATTCCATACAATGAGTTTTCCATCCTGTGACGCGGATAAAAGACTTGTATTATCACTGCTCCATTGCATGGCATATATCTTACCAAAATGACCTTTAAGGACTCGTCTACACTTGGGAGAAAGTATAAAAGGCTTGAATAAATTGATATGACCATTGGTCATCTTTTGAAATCCACCGTCGGCTTTTTTCCTTTCGTTTCAATTCAATTGTCGCTTTCAGATTTTCACATTTGTGTTGAAGTCTTGTTGTGTCCGTCATAATTGAAATATGTAGCGTCAAGAAGGAAGAAGAAGGTGTTCAATTACGATAGAGGTAGGTATATAGATAGATATCGAACCAAGGAGAGGAATGTAGGAGATATTCTACGATAGAAGAAGAGCTATTGAAGAAAGTGGTAAGATATTTGAAGAGATGCACAATTCAAGTCCGACGCTGCACAAGTGATGGTAAGAAATTGGTTTTTTATTTTTTCTTTCTCTCGTTTTGTTGTTTTCTTTGAAAAGTCGTCGATTTTTGTGTTGTGGTAAATAACAATATAATTTTGTGTAATATTTGGAAGCAGAATTCATGTTGATATTCACATTTAAATTGGGAAAAATCAGATTGAAATGTCAAATGGAAGAAACAAACGACAGTATATTATGTTTTCGAGGTTAAAGTACCGTTTTTTTTGTTTTCTGCAGTAATTTGTATAAAACTGTGGCCTGAAAATGGTCGAGCATGTAATGATGGTATCAAAAATTTGGCTGAAGATTTACATAACAAGCTGCAAATGGCTTCATATTACAACATAGCTGCTCAGATTTCACAAGCTTCAGGCATGTGAAACCACTCCTTGTCGTCGTACTTGAGTTTCTGTTGGCGGAACCATGTAGATTTTAGAAACATTCCAACAACGAGGCCAGAAAGAGAGCTAATTCCCATTGAAGACACGATTGCGAGAAGCTGGTACCAACCTTGCTCGGAAGCAGAACGGTAGGCACGAGCTTCATAGATGGAAGTTAAACTATCTCCATAGTAATTGTCAGAGCTGAAAAAAGTGGTCAAAGCACCTGCAAATCCACCCACGAGACCTGGCATTGCATGCAAATTGAAAATGCCACACGTATCGGACATTCGCAAGATGTGTTCTAAAGATGGAGTTAGGAAAACGTAACCCATCACAGAGATCATACCAACCACGATTCCCACGATAATGGCTACAGCTGGGCTGATTGCGAGGTTGCAGCTTGTACCCATTGCAACACCACCTGCCAGAGTGGCATTTTGCAGATGCACCATATTGAATTTCTTCGAGCTGTTTATCACCTTTGTTGTGGCAAAGGCCGATGCGCAGGACGCTGCAATGCTCAATACAGTGGTCATGATAGCGCGCTCTTTCTGAAAACCGTCATCATTCACAAGTGCCGAGTTGAACGATGGCCAGTATATCCACAGAAAGAGTGTACCAATCATTGCAAACACATCTGAATGGTATTGAGATGTGTTGTGCACTTGCTCATAGGTAGATGGAACGCCAAGTACAATGGTCACTGCTAGTCCAAAAAAGGCACCAAAAGTATGAATGACCATGGATCCACCGGCATCGGTCACCTTTAGTTTCTCCAGAACAATGTACTCGTTAATGGCGTAGAAAATGATTTCGAAAAATGTCATCCACACAAGCTGAGTGGGTGTTGTTTTACCCAGGACAGCTCCAAAGCTGATGAGCACAGCAGCAGCTGCAAAGTCACCATTGATCATGGTGGGAATGTCGAGGATTTTAGTCGAGTAATTGTTTTCAAAAATTTGGTGAGCCATTGTGACCATGATGATGCCCCATTCAAGGGATAGTACAGCAATGAGAAAGTTGAGTGAAACTGCACTCATACTATATTTGCGTAGGAAGGTCATCAAGAAACCAAAACCAATGTAAATCATGACGTGGACGTCCATATACATGGAATAGTAGCTCAGAGTGCTAGTATTGCCGTCATTGTTGTTCTTGGGGTTCGGCATGTTAAACTTGAGTGCAAAAAAGACTAAACACACAGCTTGGAATAGAATGATCGACAATGCAAACGCGATTTCACCTTTCTGAGATCTACCACCGCCAGTAGGCGTCGTGGCAATGTTATAATCGGCACCCGATAGTGTCGTATCAACGGAGTTCCATACTTTATCAATAATTTGATTAAACATGACAATTGATCGATTAACCCGTTACCCAAGCTTTTGTGTTGTTGTTTCGACACAGATAATTGAAGAATGGTGTCACGACGAACACAAAGACTGAGTGAGATGAAATATGAACCAATGGACTTGTATAAGCCGTATAACCTTACACGAATAAAGCTTAGCTTGAACTTTTCGTATTGATTGGAAGAAAGCCCTTAACGTCCTCGGTCAATTAGACATGTACAAATCGCTGACGAATGGATCCAAAAATAGCCTACGAGGTATGTGAACGGTCCGTTTCTATGAATTCTCAATAATTCTGTGGAGTCAATAGCCAGATTCAATTGGTTCCAGACGAGTCAAGAAAAACCCTTGATTCTGTTGTTGTATGAATGTCAGCTGCAGCATGACGCGCACGAGTCCACGAGAACGTTTTTGTACATATTGGTGGATGAATAGATTTGCCACATTGAAGGCTAAAACAGATGAGACGCTTGAGATTGGTTTTAAATTCAAGTACACAGCACTTCAAACGCACCACGAAGCGGAGCAATACATACTAACTAGAACGTCGCTAATGATCATATATTTATAGATAGATCTGCAGCACCGCACAGCAAAAGATTAGGACCTCGTGCCAACTGCAAGCATGAAGAAGGGAAACGCAATGTTTCTAGCCACTTTTGTGGTATAGCCACTTTTGTGGTATAGCCACTTTTGTGGTATAGCCACTTTAATGTGAGGTGGGTACGGTACAAACCGTACTACAACCAACAACGGGATCGCTGGAACTATCCACACTGTCCATGGCGTGCTTTCGAACAGTACAGATGGTTTTTATGACTATACAGACTGTTAGCACCTGTCTCAATTCTTTTATAGAATGTAAAATATCTGTGGATGTGTGCAATAGAACCTGGCTAACGTGATAAGCCCTGCCTAAATGGATTGAAAGCTGCCGTCCCACGAACCTCGTCTCCCGATATTCAAGCTTCTAAAACCTCTATTACCTGCTATCTAATAATTTTTTTAGCTGTTCGAAAAACCAGCTAAAAAAGGGGTAAGATGACTATAACATACTTTAGATACGAAGCACTTTTTGTCATGAGGTATCAGCTTAAACAAGTTTTGGTGAACCTCATTGTTTCCTGCATTCGCAACCTCATCATCAATGGTCATGACTATACTACTTCTTACTGATTCGTGTTATAGAAAAAAAGTAATATGAATGCTTAAGAGTCTGCCGATGCATTGGTCAAGACGCATCTTTCTCTAATCAGAGTTTCAAGCGCTCTTTATATAAAGCTTGAATATCTGATAGTAATCAATTTGAGAAAGCTAGACATTAGTATTAGTGACAAGCCATTCTAGACTGATAAAGCTTCGACTAAGTATTGATTTACTACCAATCGATCATAGTTAAACAAGCTCCGGCGTTACGAATCTGCCATTGTATTGTGCAGCCAGAAGATATAGAAACTAGAAGAGAAGAGAAAAAAAAAGACTCAATACAGAGACGGTGACAGTAAGACGCTCACGCTTTGACAATCCGTTTTTCATTTGTTGTGCATTTTAGAAACCTATCGTCCACTATTTCTAGCAATAGGGCCTCAGTCTAACAAAGCTTACTGCACGTCAGCCACGCTAATGATAATTGCACGGCCAAGGTCGGCCGAGGGCTTGTCACCGCTGATCACAACGACACGGTCACCTGAAGAGAGCCATCCTATCTTTTTGGCATGGGCAACAGCCTCCGCAGTAGTCGGTGCCTGGTCAAGGTAGTCAGGAACGACAGGGTATAGACCACGGTGGATCTGAAGCTGACGGCCGACTTTCTTGTCAGTGGTGAAGCACATGACCGGCACGGTAGGTTTATACTTGGCAACCTTACGAGCCGTGTAACCCGTGCGGGTCAGCACAATCATGAGCTGCGCGTGCATCTCATTAGCAGTTTTGACAGCAGACGACACAGCAGACTCGACATCTGAGGTTGGCGGGTCGAACTGGAATTTGGCACGGTACGTCGGTTGCAACAGCAGCTCGTCGGCTTCCTTAATCACCGTGTTCATGGTACTCACAGACTCAATCGGGTATTTGCCCTGAGCAGACTCACCGCTGAGCATGACACAGTCAGCACCGTCTAGCACGGCATTGCCAACATCCGAGACCTCAGCACGTGTGGGTCGCGGATTGTATTGCATCGACTCGAGCATCTGTGTAGCCACAATCACAGGTTTACCGACGGCATTACACCTGTCGACCATCATCTTTTGGTATGTCAGCACCTTCTGAGCAGGCACTTCGACCCCCAGGTCGCCACGTGCACACATGATCCCATCTGAAGCATCCAGAATCTCCTCAAAGTTCTCAACACCTTCTAGGTTCTCGACCTTTGAGATAATCTTTGGAGCAATATAGTTTGGTTGGTGTGCCCAATGTTTCTTGACACACTCGTCCACATACGATCGGATCTCGTTTACATCACTGGCTTTACGAATAAAAGACGCAGCAATGAAATCAATATCATGCTTGACACCCCAATCAAGATCGCGCTTATCTTTCTCTGATAAAGCTGGAAGATCTACAATCAATCCAGGAAGGTTGACACCTTTATTGTTTCCAATCTCCTCTGTATTTTCAATCATGCAGGTAATTTCTCCTTTACCAACACCTGTACACGTCAGTCGTATCAATCCATCACATAGTAGCACGGTATCACCAACTTTCACCGTCTCTGCAAGTTGTTTGTACGTAATGTAAAACTTTTCAGCTGTGCCCTTTAGTTCAAACTCTCGATCAGTTGTTAAGACAACTTCTTGTCCCTTTTGAAGCATAATCTTCTTGTTATCGAGCATTTTACCCGTACGAATTTCAGGACCTTTCGTATCATGCAGTACAGCACGTAGATTAAATGTCGATTGAGTCTGAGCGTGTACACCTCGACAAGTTCGTAGATTCTCAATACGTGCAAGCGCTTCATCGTATTCTGCATGTGAAAAGTTAATGCGCATGATACGTAATCCTTCATTTGTGAGCTTTTGAAGCAGATTGAGCTCTTCAGATGCAGGACCAATCGTTGCTACAATTTTAGTCATGGAAAATTTAGAACTACGTGGATTCTTGTATAAGTCTGACGTCGAGGTATAATGACGAATCTTTGTCTTGATAGAACTACAGGTTAGACGACGTAACATGGTGAAGGAAGGAGATATAACGACTTGTTGACTTGGATGTGGGTTTTGAGCTGAATCAAGTGGGGGGTTTGGTGCTTGGATGGTGGTGGATTGATGGTGAATGGCCTTATTTACGTGTTTTTTATTTACCTGTGTATCAGTATGACTAAGTAAACTCATGGATTTGATTCCATTGGTTTTGAATCTTGGCGATGACGATAGAAGAGGACAAGATGCGATTGGGTTTTGTGTCTGTTAATTCGGCTTACCTGTGTAAATACAGGTTTTTATGACAGCCCGAAAGATAAGATTTAGTAGAAGAGAGGTCTTTTCAAGTGAGCTTTGACGTAATTGTGAGTTGTGTGTGACTCTGTTATCGTGACGTGTTGGTTCTTATCGATAAGTCCGAGTTACTTACACTAAATCTAAGTGAGTATGGAAAGTGTCTATTCGGCTTCAATCAGCCAACACTCAGTTACACGTGCAGGGTATCACACCTTAATCACTGTGTAACATATGTATTCAGTCAATTTAGATGATGAAAGAATTGAAGCATTAACATGAGACCTGAATGCATTTATCATTGTGATTGTGTGATCTGTCTATTGTACAATGAGCTACAAAGTATGGCGTCTTAGAGACGTAGTGACACAATAAAAAAGCTTCATATGAACAAATGAGTGTTGTTACATATATATTCTCCTCTAAGAGATAAAGTGGGCAATTATAACTTCTTTGAGTAATGTGCTGGCACAAGTAACAGCCATGTATCATTGGAGTTATGATATAGATATACATGCAACCCACACAATTGACTAGCAGTCGTTTTGATTGTCATCAATATATGACCGTGCGAGCTTGTGCACTGCAATGAATGGTGGTAAGAATTGTCACTAGCTTCAGTAAGAATAAACAATGGGGCAAGTTTGTTATTACAAGACATGAGATTGCTTAATATTAGACTGGGCACATGGCTATTATAGGTTGCCGGTCAGCAGACATTGCCTGATCAATTGCTTTTTTAGGGGTATGCACTTCGCAATGTGATTGGCTGAATTAGTTTGACGTGTGAATCCAATGAAGATCCTTTTAGGCTTACAAATAACAAATCTAGACACACCTGTTATTGTATGTAAATCTTGTGTACATCTTCCCTTTGCTTTTCACTTTCGCAATAATGGACTGGGATGTAGGTCGCGTATCTGCCGTGGGCATGGAGAGCACGCAAGCAAGATCCATTGATCCGCCACATACCGATCCAGCATCTCTACAGCGTCGTCTGGTATCTTTTCTTCGTGGTTTTCGCGTTGGCCCGCTATTCTTTTACCGGGAGCAGCTTCTAGCCAATGCACGACGCCATTATTGGTTCGTGACTGTGAATGTCTCACACTTGGCAGTTTTCGACCAAGAGCTGCAAGATCTTTTACTGAAAAGCCCAAAGGAACAATTGCCACTTATGGAAAATGCGGCAAAGGAAATTTTGACGCAGCTGCTCGTGTCAGCCAACGAGTCGTCCTTTGCCGCAATGGGTGAGTCATCATCTGATATGACTTTGACAGTCAAAGGAAACGTCCCTGACATTCAAGTAATTTTGACTAGTGACCAAACCCCAGTACCACTTCGACATGTACATGCTCAAGAAATTAACCGGCTTGTCAAAGTTCCTGGTATCGTAATCAGTGCCACACGAGTGCGCACGAAATGTATCTCGGCAACTTTAAGATGTCGCAATTGTGGTCACACCAAACGTGTGGCCGTATCAGGAATGGGTGGGGTTAATATCCCTCGCATTTGTGACCGTAATCGAGACAATGACAATATGATGACTCCAGGCGAAATGTGTCCCAAAGATTGTTACATGGTATTACCAGATAAAGGTGATTACGTTGATCAACAAACACTTAAGTTGCAGGAAAATCCAGAAGTCGTACCGACGGGTGAAATGCCGCGCAACTTAGCATTAATAGCTGATCGTCACTTGGTTGATAAAGTATCTCCTGGTACTCGTGTATCAATAGTAGGGATTACATCCATAATCAATGGTGGAAGTAAACAGATTGGTGCAATAGCCATACGTACACTTTATATACGAGTTGTTGGAATTGAAATTGATGAAGAAGGTGCTGGACGAGCGAAAGCAACATTTTCACCTGCTGAGGAAGAAAAAATTCCATGAAATGGCACGTAATCCGAATCTTTATGAGAAATTAGCAGCAAGTATTGCTCCTTCCATTTATGGTGAGTATACGGTCAATATGAAAAAAGCAATTATTTGTTTACTAATTGGTGGCTCCAGAAAACGTTTACCCGATGGAATGATCTTACGTGGTGATATTAATGTCTTATTACTTGGAGATCCAAGTACCGCAAAATCTCAATTTTTAAAATTTACAGAGAAAATTGCTCCTGTAGGTGTCTACACATCGGGTAAAGGTAGTAGTGCTGCTGGTCTTACGGCGTCAGTCATTCGTGATTCTAAAGGAGAATTTTATCTTGAAGGAGGTGCGATGGTCTTGGCCGATGGAGGTGTTGTATGCATTGATGAATTTGATAAAATGCGGGAATCGGATCGTGTGGCTATTCATGAAGCTATGGAACAACAGACAATATCGATTGCAAAAGCTGGAATTACGACGATTTTGAATTCACGTACAAGTGTCTTGGCTGCTGCAAATCCTGTATTCGGTCGTTATGATGACATGCGCTCTGCTTCTGAAAATATTGATTTAATGAGTACAATTTTAAGTCGATTTGATATGATTTTTATCGTCCGTGATATCCAGGATGATGCAAGGGATAGACAAATGGCTGCACACGTGGTTCGGATGCATACGAACGCACATGCATCGGCGGCGGCTGGAAACTCCTCGACCAGTGAAAATGGCACTAGTGGCGGTGAGTTTGAGCCGTGGTTACTCAAAAAATTCATTACTTATTGTCGTACCCGTTGCGCTCCACGACTATCGGTTGAAGCAGTGCAAGCTCTTCAGGATTTTTACGTTGGCGTACGTGACGATGTGCGTCGTACGCAAGGCGGTGAAACGACTATCCCTGTTACTGTACGTCAGCTTGAAGCTCTTGTACGTATCTCGGAATCACTAGCAAAGATGCACTTACTCAGTGAAGCTACGCGTGAGCATGTGCAAGAGGCTATTCGGTTATTTAGTGTGAGTACAATGAATGCAGCCAAGGACGGCGGCACACAAGGACTCTTTGGTGGTTTGCACGAAAAAGCACAGGAGGTAGAGCAGAGTATTAATCGCACTCTGCGCATTGGCACACGCGTCGAGACCAGCGCATTATACAGTCGTCTTGAGGCACAAGGCTATGGCCCGAACGCTATCCAACGTGCGATACGAGCTATGGTGCAGAAGGGATCGCTTCGACAGCTGAGCCAGTACAAGTTTGTATCTCGCATCAAGTAACTTGCTATCTCGGTTTGTGGGGTCAATTGGTTTCAGCTATGATTGTTTGCGTCTGATATCTAACCTGATTGTTCCAACATTTTGCTACATGCTCGTCAATTAGACGCAGATAATTGCCGTGTCGTGAATGACGATCGATCATTCATCGAATAATGTACTAGATTATCTTGTAGCGTAGCGATACTATCATTGTACATCCCTCGCTTTTCATTGCAACCCGTTTTTTTCAAGCTTTACAAAGAAATGTAGCCATATGAATGTCACATGTTGCGCAGGAACAACCCAAACTGGTCGTCATATTGAAACATGATGGATACAGCTACGAGAGACAAGTTTCTACAGTTTATTGTTACATATACACCAACCCAATGTATCCCGTCAGCAGACTTGGACACAAAATAATGAAGTCGGAATGTAAAGTAGCGGAGACACATGTTGGATCAAGTTCGAGGATACTCAACTTACGTCTGTATCCATATGCCTTTACCAAATGATCTATCGTCCACTGTATCAATGAGCTGTTCAGATCATTGACAGATGCCGCAGCCACGCAAGTAATGCAACATAAGATTTGGTCGTCAAATTAAATAGAATAAACATTGGACGATATCAACCACACGATGTTGCATAGGCTCCCAGCTGTTGTCACACATGACCATCATCAACAAATGGAGCTAAACATGTCGATGTCGGTCGGTCTACTCAGACTTACTGATGACTATAGGATGAAGTCACTGAATCCAAACCTTTTCTCACGAATCACGTGAGCTTTTTGTATACAACAAATTGCAATTGATAGCGATTTGAGAAAACTTATGGGTGGCTTACGAGCACGATTCGCAAAAAATGAACTTGTCTTGGTTTCGCTATATGTGAGACAACGGTAAGAACCAACACGTCACGATAACAGAGTCACACACAACTCACAATTACGTCAAAGCTCACTTGAAAAGACCTCTCTTCTACTAAATCTTATCTTTCGGGCTGTCATAAAAACCTGTATTTACACAGGTAAGCCGAATTAACAGACACAAAACCCAATCGCATCTTGTCCTCTTCTATCGTCATCGCCAAGATTCAAAACCAATGGAATCAAATCCATGAGTTTACTTAGTCATACTGATACACAGGTAAATAAAAAACACGTAAATAAGGCCATTCACCATCAATCCACCACCATCCAAGCACCAAACCCCCCACTTGATTCAGCTCAAAACCCACATCCAAGTCAACAAGTCGTTATATCTCCTTCCTTCACCATGTTACGTCGTCTAACCTGTAGTTCTATCAAGACAAAGATTCGTCATTATACCTCGACGTCAGACTTATACAAGAATCCACGTAGTTCTAAATTTTCCATGACTAAAATTGTAGCAACGATTGGTCCTGCATCTGAAGAGCTCAATCTGCTTCAAAAGCTCACAAATGAAGGATTACGTATCATGCGCATTAACTTTTCACATGCAGAATACGATGAAGCGCTTGCACGTATTGAGAATCTACGAACTTGTCGAGGTGTACACGCTCAGACTCAATCGACATTTAATCTACGTGCTGTACTGCATGATACGAAAGGTCCTGAAATTCGTACGGGTAAAATGCTCGATAACAAGAAGATTATGCTTCAAAAGGGACAAGAAGTTGTCTTAACAACTGATCGAGAGTTTGAACTAAAGGGCACAGCTGAAAAGTTTTACATTACGTACAAACAACTTGCAGAGACGGTGAAAGTTGGTGATACCGTGCTACTATGTGATGGATTGATACGACTGACGTGTACAGGTGTTGGTAAAGGAGAAATTACCTGCATGATTGAAAATACAGAGGAGATTGGAAACAATAAAGGTGTCAACCTTCCTGGATTGATTGTAGATCTTCCAGCTTTATCAGAGAAAGATAAGCGCGATCTTGATTGGGGTGTCAAGCATGATATTGATTTCATTGCTGCGTCTTTTATTCGTAAAGCCAGTGATGTAAACGAGATCCGATCGTATGTGGACGAGTGTGTCAAGAAACATTGGGCACACCAACCAAACTATATTGCTCCAAAGATTATCTCAAAGGTCGAGAACCTAGAAGGTGTTGAGAACTTTGAGGAGATTCTGGATGCTTCAGATGGGATCATGTGTGCACGTGGCGACCTGGGGGTCGAAGTGCCTGCTCAGAAGGTGCTGACATACCAAAAGATGATGGTCGACAGGTGTAATGCCGTCGGTAAACCTGTGATTGTGGCTACACAGATGCTCGAGTCGATGCAATACAATCCGCGACCCACACGTGCTGAGGTCTCGGATGTTGGCAATGCCGTGCTAGACGGTGCTGACTGTGTCATGCTCAGCGGTGAGTCTGCTCAGGGCAAATACCCGATTGAGTCTGTGAGTACCATGAACACGGTGATTAAGGAAGCCGACGAGCTGCTGTTGCAACCGACGTACCGTGCCAAATTCCAGTTCGACCCGCCAACCTCAGATGTCGAGTCTGCTGTGTCGTCTGCTGTCAAAACTGCTAATGAGATGCACGCGCAGCTCATGATTGTGCTGACCCGCACGGGTTACACGGCTCGTAAGGTCGCCAAGTATAAACCTACCGTGCCGGTCATGTGCTTCACCACTGACAAGAAAGTCGGCCGTCAGCTTCAGATCCACCGTGGTCTATACCCTGTCGTTCCTGACTACCTTGACCAGGCACCGACTACTGCGGAGGCTGTTGCCCATGCCAAAAAGATAGGATGGCTCTCTTCAGGTGACCGTGTCGTTGTGATCAGCGGTGACAAGCCCTCGGCCGACCTTGGCCGTGCAATTATCATTAGCGTGGCTGACGTGCAGTAAGCTTTGTTAGACTGAGGCCCTATTGCTAGAAATAGTGGACGATAGGTTTCTTGCACAACAAATGAAAAACGGATTGTCGAAGCGTTAGCGTCTTACTGTCAGTCTTTCTTTGCAGCTAGTACCCTGTTGCATCCAAGCTTAGAGGTTCTCGTTCGAGGCAGTATTCTTGTACAAGAAACCTTCAAATGCAAACAACCACATTGTACTGCATACTAACCCGGTTTTCAGGCTCAAAAAAGTTTGTGGCCAATTGTACCGGTGCACTTCCGTCTTTGCTCTCACTGGTATCCTGCCCATGACAGACAACTGCAATCTAAACTTGATATTGGTTGCAAGCTCGGCCTGGTCTTTCTCAATGTACTTCACGCCTACGTACGAAACAGCTTTTCCATTTTGTCTTGGACTAGTGTCTGAACTTCAGCTCACGCTTCATCGACGCGTAAGCGACGCCACATCATCACGCATGGCCGCAGAAGATGTTTTGCTGCACCAAAACAGTACCAAGGCCAATCCAACAGCTCTACCACTTGATCTCAAAAAAGCGAGCCGGATGTGTCGACTTGCACCGAGATATCGAGCGAAGATGCTGCCACCATGGATTGACTTGAACTTTTAGGATGCACATGGTGACGCGAAGTGAAGGCCTTACTTGCATCCATGAGCTCTAGCATATGAGATTTTGCTAGATCATCACGCGCCTACAATCGTAACGTACCGATGCAAGATACGTGGCGACATCGGAGTCTTGGATCGTGATCAACACAGTCGACATTAACAAACTCGTTCGATCAGCGCACCAGTTGAATTGCCTAAGTGCGAGAAGTAGACTTGCAATTTGGTGACACGCTTGATAATGGCTAGCTGACAATGTTCACATCGTGAAACTTGTTTAGTTCAAGGGGTGGACGTGACACTACCTGTACGCGCTCACGCCTTGGGTACGAATCGCCGACCCGAATCAATTTGACGTGACTGTAGATGCAGTTTACAAACTGTCAATGCGTCACCTCCACATAGCCATTCGCTACGTCTCGCCGTTATCGAATGTCCTTACGCTTGATCTGCATCTTAATACTAGCAGTATGACCAGCTCACTGTGAATCGCCACGGTCGGAATCTGCCCAAAAAGAGAGGGCACAAAACAAACATGTAACGTGTGTAGACAATATTCAAACACCATCCATTCTCAGTCGCGCCAAATTCATGTTCTTGTATTAGGGACAAATGCCTAGTCATTACCACTGTGCACTGAATGACAAACGATCCAGCAAGCTCACCTCTGCTATTACAATGATAGTCCCCGTCCCCTTGCATCGCTCACTGTATTGATCAGTCCCTATCAATGCTTCCAGCTTAATCTTCTGCTGTGAAGTCCAGCGATAAACTCCAACAGGCATCCAAAACATCATGTATGCAACGCTTTCTTCAGTAAACACTGTCATCTAAGACTAGATGCATAATTTACCCAAAGCGCTGGCTCTGTGACACCTCCGGGTGAAAACCTTCTTGCAAAAAGTATTTTTCCACTGCGTCTGCAACGCCGCGGCCTTCATTAATCGCCCACACTACTAGAGACTGACCGCGACGGCAATCGCCAGCAGCAAACACACCCTCCACTGATGTCTGATACTCACCGTATGCAGCACGAATATTGCGGCGCTGGTCTATCTCCAGACCAAGAGCCTCTGCGATTTTCTGTTCCGGGTGCACAAAACCCATGGCAAACAGAACCAAATCACACGAAATCTCCTCCTCACTACCAGGAATTTCCGTAATAATATTTGTCTTTGGGTCCTTGCTACCCCGCATAGTCACCACGTGAGTAACTTCACCCTTGTCGTTGCCCTTAAAAGCCTTTGTAATGCGAGCGTACTGACGCGGATCTTCACCGAACACAGCACGTACCTCAGCATGGCCATAGTCGACACCATAAATACGTGGGTACTCGGGCCATGGATTCTCCGGGGCACGTTGGACCGGAGGCTGCAAGTTGTGCTCCAAGTTCACCACTGATTTACAACGCTGCCGCATGGATGTCGCAATACAGTCAGTACCGGTATCACCGCCGCCAATCACCACAACATCTTTTCCTTCCGCAGTGACAAACCCACGGTCCCATCCACTTTGTAGTTTTCCATCAACCGTTAGCAATAGCCGTTTTTGATTTTTTGTAAGAAATTCCATTGCAAAATGAATACCCTTGAGATCACGACCAGGCAGGTCTACATCACGTGGTACGGTCGAGCCCAATGCTAATACAAGTGCATCATTTTCAGCCTGTAGCTCTTTCACCGATAGATTGTGTCCAATTTCCGTCTTTGTGACAAAGTCAATTCCTTCTTGACGTAATAAATTCACACGTCGAGTGACTGTTTTCTTCTCTAATTTCATATTAGGAATTCCATACATTAATAATCCACCAATCTCATCTTCTCGTTCATAGACTGTAACAGAATAACCTTTTTGATTCAATTGATCAGCAGCTGCTAGACCAGCAGGACCTGAGCCAACAATAGCTACACGAAGACCATTACGACGTGGTACTCGTGGTACAATCCATCCTTCTTCAAACGCTCGATCGACAATGGCATATTCTGTATTTTTGATCGTAATTGGATCATCCACAAGTCCAGCAACACATGCTGCTTCACATGGTGCAGGACACACACGTCCTGTAAATTCTGGAAAGTTATTTGTCTTATGTAACCGATCCGATGCTTCTTTCCATTCATTTCGAAATACTAATTCATTCCATTCTGGAATCAGATTATTCACTGGACATCCTGTATTTGTTTGACAAAAGGGGGTGCCACAATCCATACAACGTGCTGCTTGGATGGTACGTTCGATTGGATCACGATGACTTGTATTGATTTCATTCCAATCATGAACACGTTCAATGATATTACGATAAGGATCAGCTTCACGTTTAAACTCGATAAACGCACGTGCACTATCAATTTGACCTTTTGAACCATCACGTTTTTGAAATAGAGTCTTTGTACTGAATGATGCGTTGTCGAATAGAGAAGATAGAGGAGGAAGAGAAGAAGAAGAACGAGATAGAAGACGCAAGGAAGAGCGAGGACGGAGAAGAAGAGATGGCATGATTGTCGGATTTTAAACGGGATCAGATTTTAAAAAGATTAAAAAATACGTCTATTTCACAAAGATGGAGCAAGTTTGAGAATGAGAAGAGAACGAAAGCGTCGGACGAGGATGTCCATGAACGGATTGAAGAGGGAATTAGATTTATTAAGTCTTACAGTACATGTGGCTTGTTGGGATAGTAGTAGAATATCAGGTTCTGTCAAACCGCAAGAAGGGCTCTAATTTTCTCATATTTAGTAATGCGTTGACAAAGTCTCAAGTCCATAATAAATGTTTAAGACGATTAACTGTACAAACTTATTACAAGTCTGAGCCGATACATGAATGCGACGAAAAAGCAGTTATGTATTAATTTTTACTAGCTGTGTCATAAATATTCCATAGAAATTAGTGTCAAAATTGAGATGGGGCCCGTATCGAATTCGAGAGGATTTCTTAGTATGGACAAGATTGGACAAACACTTGCTCTTGCCATCGTTCAGTACTTTATTTACAAACTTACGGCCGATTTACAACTGTCGTCACCGTCGTGTAATTGGTGGTCGCCACAGCCCAAAATATTCACCAGATGTTTCTTGGCAAACCGCGTTTCTAAATTAGTCGCAGTGTTAACACGTAAGGTTAGAAATACTCAAACAGACATGGCTACAGTCACGTATTTAGACAAAAACCTTGCTCGTCAGTCTAACTAAGCTTCGCCATTAGATGCACTTTGCAAGCAATATCTCCTTCCTCTAGGGTCTATTGAATATAACTATGCTTCCTTATTGGTCTACAAGAGTAAGCACACTTAGCTAGATTTTCATAATACTCACACACACACACACTGAGGGCAACGTTACCGCTCGTAACAACGTTGATGTTGAAGTAAAACCCTTAGGGATCATAGTTAATGGTCGTGCAGAAATGTCGAGCACCTCCTGTGATACAAATCGTCATGTGAGCTTTTTCAATTTGATTACCATGACGCAGCTGATACTTATGTCACAGTGGTCCAAAAAAACAAGGGATCATCAAATTGTGTACATACTTGACCAGAGCAAAGTCGGGTATGTCACGTTCATCTCTTCTTCCTTCATAGTAGAACACAAGATAATTGAGAAATAAAACAATCGACAAGAGGTGGAGAGTAACGGTTGAACTTGGCTTCTAATCATGAACGTCACATGGCAAGTCTTGACATCTGTTACAATGATGGAAGCCTATGCTGTATATACATACTTTTTGTGCAACCCCGACATCCAAACAGTGTTTCCGTTCGTTAGCTCTTTCCTGCTGTTACACAGGCTTCCAAACCTACTGATTCTTTTGTGTTTCTGTTCAATACGTGAGTTGCATCAGGACGCATTTACTCAGGATAAAGTATACCATGTTTGATAAAGCAATAGAAATGATGAGTCTAGTGCATACTAAACCGGTCCGTCGTCGCTAGATCGCTTAGTCAGTCAGCTTAAATCGACTGTAGCTACAAATAATTTCTTTACTTCCATGATTCGTGTTGTTAACAAAACGCTATAGCTATTGCTGCTTCATCATGGTACCACTAAACTCATTGTGTCTTCTCTGATACCTACTCAAGCAAAACAGGTTTATCTTGTTGAGTTAAATTCTATTCATTTCTACTACATGCTGCTACCTCTAAACTTTCATCCGTAGTGCATCATGTTGGCATTCTGGTTTGTCAATTTGTAAGCCCGTTCAGCCTGCATTTGGAGATCTAGCATTTGATTGTACAGATCCTCGCGAGTAACAGGGTGTCGTCGACTTGGAACGCTCGAATCAATGTGTTTTTGTTTCATGTCCTGCCAATTTGTATACTGCTGCTGCTCGTATTGGCGTTGGTATTTCATAGGAGCATGCATTGGCATATCGCTTTCCATCAGCGCTGGCATCTTTCGATCATAAGGAACGACTGCAGAGCCATTCGAGCTGTAGCAATTATCATCAAAGTCCGACTGCCATGACGACACTGAACTGGATTGCCACGACTGGGACGACAATGAAAACTCAGAGTCGGTGAGGGACATTGTCGAGACAGAGTCGTTTATCGCATCCAAGTTGGTGTAATTACTGCTCGAGCTGCCGTTCCTACTGCGGCTGTCCTCACAAGGCATCTTCTTTGGCTCTGCTAATTGCTGCTCCAGCTCTTCGCCAGCAAATGGAGATTTGTCCTTGACCATGACTAAGCACATCTTGCAGCATGAGACCTTAATCTTGCCTCGACGGGCGAACGTCACCTTCCGAACGCGGCACTTGCTGCAGATGACAGCACCGCATGTCTGGCAATTGGTGTGTGAGGATAGCAAGCTCGACTTGGCCCGACAGATCGAGCAGTGATTGCCACTCTGGTTTTTGCTACTCGAACCACGCAGCGCTCCAGATTGAATCGCGACCATAGCGGAAATCTTCTTCGCCTCGGATCCAACCAGTGCAGACGGAAGATTAAACAGCATATCCATCGTGCTGCGGTTGTCGCCCACACCTCCAGCTGTAAGTACATCAGCCGATGAGTCGTACGCGCCCTCCATGAACACTTCTACTTGATCCGAAAATTTTCCCGGTCGAAAGATGAAGCAAAAGGACATATTGGTGCGCACGATTGAATTGTCCTCAAATTGAGGACAATTGCGAACACCCACCGACTCCAAAACATGGTAACCAAAACGCCGGTCATTGGCATCCTTCGACACGCCGACGTACTCCATGTAGCAGCAGTCTCGGTTGCCGCCTACTGTACGGGATAGCTTCCACTTCAGTCCAAGGTAAGATGCGCGTGTCTGCCGTATTGTTTTCAGCACTGCGCAATCAATTACTGAGTCGTCACCCAAAAACGCAGACAGCGTCTTCATCTCTTCGGTCGACGACTGGTATAGACCATACACTACGTCATCCACGGTGCCGTCCACAACACCGTATCCGATCACTGCCGGCTTCATGCTCTTGCGACTCACTTCGCCGTCGTTCGAAGACCGGTTCGACGCAGACAAATAACCAACGTCTTCGAATCCAGAAGAGCTGCTAGAACGCGAATGACAATGAGACGGACGCGAACGTGAAATGCGGGCCGAGTTACTTCCACCAGCTCCTCCACTTACAGAAGGCTGACGCGAAGTTCGAGTACCGCGCTTTCGATAGCAGTGCAAACGCTCTTTCGACTTGGTGAGCTTCCATGTGTGCGCGTCAATGAGGTTGCGGCCGTCCTTGACATAATGGTTAAAATCTCGCTGTGTCTCCCGAACAATGTCGCTCGCTAGCGTTCGATAGTTATGCACTTCATTTGGCAGCAAGTCAAACTTGGCAAAGTATCCAGTTGGCAACGGAAATCGAAGCTGCATGAGGTCGCTTAAACTCTGACCCGCGCAAAGTCTCTGGTATCGGCTTCAATGATAAAATCACCCGTGAAATGTCCGAGCTAATTGTGAAGTGACAGGAGGTGAGCAAGCCAATGGAGAGAGAGAAAAGAGAGGGAGAGGCGGGGCGAGAGACCTCAGCAGCAGAATGGACAGCTGGTAAAGTTAACCTTGACGTCCGCTCTCTAGCTGATAGCGTACGGTGCAAAAAGATGCTGAATCTGCTGCTTTAGACAATAACGTGGCTGCTCTATTCAGTCGCAGTCGCCGAGGACTTGATTTTTATGCTCAAGAGATACACTTCTCGCCTAACTTTATCTTGCCGACATTTGCAAGCAAGGCACCCGTTACGGATTTGTTCTGATCTCGTAGTTTTGAAGAAGAGGAGGGCACATATGCATTGACAAGGTTGCTTGTCTGATATCAGCTTCAGCCTGCTGCTAGCAGGCCTCGGTCGTTTGGGCACAACTTGTTTTACCACATGCAATGTAGTGCGCCTAGGAACTACGTTGCATGCGGGACAGAAAGTTGTGTGTACCTTTGCGCAATGCCTGACGTCGGTTCTGTTTGGACGTATGTATGACATGAGCAATGTATGACATGCTTGCGGTGCAAATGTTAAGACAAGGCAAGAGCAATTTATCCACCAGCAGATTTGCCGAACACCGCCACACTCTGATTTTGCAGGACAAGCGTGATCATCCCATATGGATCTCTGCAAATGCAAATGTTTGCTAACATTTGCTACAGTGGTTGGTCACTGAAGCAATAGATTAATAACACTAAAACGTCTCAAGTCCACATCAATTGAGTGGCTTTCTGTGATGAACAGAGGGCAAAGCTTTGATATTCTTGACGCTTTTCCTTTCGGTAGATGAATCGATACCTTCTACTCAAAAGTCGCCTGCAAACTTTCCAGTTTTCTCGACTTCATAGTTCACAAGAGCTCTTTTGTCTTCATAGAGGGATGTTTTAGAAAAAGGTCGGTGTTATGGTGACTGGACAAGCCGCAATAGTACGAAAAACTGGACTGTCGTCGCGATATGTCGTCATTCAATAAGCAATCGGGTTAGGAAAAGCCATCAAAAACCGTTTCGAGTTTGACTAACGGGACATTGTTTGCTAGTTGATAGCCTTTCTGAACTGCTTTTATCTTGATGTGACCTTGATGATTACTTTAGAATGTTGTCATGCTAATTCCGTAGACTAACAACTCCCTTTGATCCGATGTACATCTGTGTCAACGAACTGAACTTGAACTCGTTTGATGCATGCAATGCAATACGACGACGACATCCTCAAGACTTCTTTTACATATTTGTATACACTGATGTTGTACTGTCATTCAAGTTGTAGACAATAGTAACGAAAACTGGCAAGAACGCCAAGTAACATCGACTCAAGTTTAGTTTGGTAAGATCAAACATCGACTCCAGAGATATTTGACAATCTGCGTCTTATGTTTTCTTATTTCGACAGGCAATAGCTGGCAAAAGGTCGCTGTTAGTAGAAACATATCATGATCTCTATGTCAAAGACTACATGCATGTAAAGTAGGTAAACTACACGAAAACTAACACACTAATGCTGAATGACTATGCGTAATCATGGCCGTGTGTGTTATGTTGTATCTTCAATACGCCGGACATAAAGTTCCTTGCATTTGAGTGTGAATGCAATGTAAATGTAATGAGAAGCGCTTTGACGTTGTATTGTGTAACTGCGCTAGCAACGATATATTTAACTTATAGCTGACTCGTTCACAAGAAATGCAAACTTGCATCTCATAGTACGCCAGCGAACTCTATGGATACAATGGATATGATATACTACTTATAGAATATTAGAACATAATGGACGCAAGCATCCTATTTGTTGCTCATGCAAACTATGTCTATTTGTAAGCATTGATAAAGAAACTGTAAGACGTTAGGTATTTCGTACCGTAGATATCTTTGGAATCTTAAGAATCTGCAGCTCCAGCGCTGACAAAGCCTGACTTACTGTAACTCACTCGAGTAAAAAAATGCTCGGTAGCTTTACTACTTGGTCATCAATGTTATTCAAAATACATTATCCATATCAATAGAAGACAAATGAATGCAACATCATCATTTGTTATGACTGCCTCAATCCAACGAGCATCCCTTTATAGAGAATGCATGTGCAAGGCATGACTTACTGTAGGCTGTCTTAGATTATCGACTCACATCTCACTCTCTTGAACTTACTGCTCAATCACTGTCCTTCTTTCTTTGAGTCAACACTAACTAGAATTTTTCTTGCAATAGCTTGATGCGTCTTGCACCCGTGCGCTGTGAAGATCCATATTTCGTTATTAACACAGGATGTTGATGAAGAAGCTCGATGAGGTGACGACGTGCTACGAACTGAAGATCTCTCTTGCTGATTAAGTGGCTCATTCCATCACCAAACTTTACGAACGAATGCCTGACATCGCCCAATATGCCGCGAATACAGCAAAACATGGTATGTTACGTTGCCCTGTCCATGACTAGTATCAAATCAAGTTGTCAGCTTCTACTAGACGACCATATGTAGTGCCAGACTCGCTTTACCAAGAAGGTGGCGCGTTGAATACATTCCTAAGTATTTCACTGACAGTGATTGGCCTCTGTTCATGGGAAATCAATCTCAAAAAACAAGAACCGCCAAACTGTCCTGTTTGCCAACCACTTCTTACACAAAAAAGCAGGAACGTCTCCTCGAAGTAGAAATGTTAGACCGTGGTTGCAACATTGAAAAAAAGCCGGTCAAGATTCGGAACGTGCGACACACACAATCAGATAAGGCAGCGCTTTTGCAGACTAACCGTAATCTTACTTTCGAGTTTTTTTTTCCAACCTTGTGTGCATACTGTCGAATTACTAACGCTTGGCCAGGTATAACTGTAACGTCGCTGTTTCGTGGTTTTGCGAGGTCCACAAGAACTCATTGCCTACGTTTTGCATTTGATCTTCCATCGGTGCTCTATGATTCGAAATCTTGCTTTATGATAAAAGCATTTATATTACAATACAGCAATGAAGCGATAATGTCCTGCACTCCTTATCGTCACATAACTTCAGCCATGCGTATCAAGCAAAACAGCCATTTACATTTTTTGCTCGAAATTATTTCAGTCTTTCCTTATTTTTTCTGTGCGGAAAATAAGTCCCTTTAATGATATGTTGAATTGAAATTGTTTGCACATACAAAATGTAAACCAGTTTCGACCTCTGAGTAAGGTTTGCCCAATCCTTCCATCGACACAAACTTGTATCGAAGTTATGGGTTGCTATCCTTGTCAAACAACAATCTCAAATAACTTCGCTTCACATGTGCTATTCTTTCAAGCACAGGCTTATTCATTTCCCCTACGTAGTTCTTCATAACTAACTAATTTCTTCCAATCTGGCAATCGCCACTTTTTGAACTTGTCTCGTTCCTCCTTGTCAAACATATCGCTCATAGCGATGCTTAGCAACTTGCTCATCTCCTTGTTGCCATTCTCAGAAAAATGCAGTCCATCCATAAAATACGTTTTGCGGACATTTTCATCAGGAAATGTCGTGTTAAAGTACGTGTGCAAGTCCAAGACATGAACATTTTCAGCAGTAGCCAAGTCGACACAAACCTTGGCATATTTGGCCGCCGATGCGTTGCTGCGGTCATTATGACGCGCCGAGTCAATAATACAGGGCGGTGTGATTAGCAGCACTTGGCCTTTAGGAGCCAGCAATGGCTGCACCTTGTGCAAAATCTTTTGCAAATTGACTCGATAGTCTTCTAGTGACACATATTGTGCTTTTTCAGGGCCGTGCTCTAGCACTGCATCATTAGCTCCGAGAAAAATTGCAACGAAGGATGCAGTGTATGTAGATTGTAATTCCTTTGCGTAAATGGGCATTGCATATTCCTGTACCCATCTGACAGTCAATTAAGCTGGTTAAACGAATTAAAGTGTTTAAACAAAAGACAATTTAGTCAAACGTACTTGGAGTTATATCCAGAGAGCCCACGATTAATACAATCGACTGAGCGCACATAATGACTTTGGAGAGTAGTGATGAATCCGCATTCGTCACTGTCACTACCGAATTCTGTGATGGAGTCCCCGATAAAGTAGAAGACAGGACGGCGTTCGCTAGACAAAGTATGATGACTCATTTACGTTGATTTCTGACGGATTTCTGTTGGAGATAATTGTGTACAAAACACCGACTTAGTGGAAAATACATATAAAACAATAAATAGAATGACTACCAAATGAACGATCCTATCATCTTCATACCCGTAAAAGCGCATAAGAGTCATAAGACAATTAATTTTCATCACCACTGCCAAAGTGATAGCTCAAAACGTAAGACATGACTGCTAGCACTCCTCTGCGTATCTTCTGAAGGTCTATGAGCTATTATACACATTAGTGAAATGCAGTCCTGTCAATCTCACAATGTTTCGTTCTAAGTAACACGTCATTCCCATACTTTTGTCATGGTAGAAGTTGGCGGAACAGTGGGTTATAATTAATAGCGCTAAACTAAACAGTACTACTATTGCACAAGAAATGGACAATCAATCCTTTCTTTTCTAAAAGGCCGTCGATATGAGAAGCTGTTGATGAGCCTATGTAATTGCTATACAACCAGCTATATATTGTTTCCGAATGCCATTTTCGTGAATCGAGTTAGAAGAGACAAATGTAGGCAGACGGGACTTCAAGATGTCACTTCCAAGCTGAGAAGTGCAGCTTGGAAGTGGCTACCGAGAGATTCTTCACACTGTGACAGCTAAAGGCTTTGTGCGTGCTTTATCTTAAAGTCCAGAAGGCATGATTCAAACGCAAGAAAAGATAGATGCATAACATGACGAAGATTAATCAAATCTTACTAGAAATATTTCGGATACATGGTGTATCTGTTGATCACATCTCGCAGTGACTTTTCTGCCAAATCTATTTTAATCAAACACACACCCGTTGTCTAATTAAGCTGTTTGCACTGTGTTGGTAGTTCAGCTTTGCCCAAGCAAGTACATTCAAAGCTGAGCTGACAAGACAGCAAGTGGTGCTACGGAATCACGACTGAGTGAAAAAGCGATCTATACCAACGCGTCCTATAAACTTTGTCCACAAGTCCGAACATGAAGCACAACTAACAATTGCTAACTTTGTAATCCTAAACTTAACATGCGACGACTAGATTCCTTACCTTTTATTAGAATCTTCACTTTTGTTCGGCTTATTACCCAAATGACGTCAAGTTTAATCGCGACAACATATGACACAATATTATAACGACTGAGTCATACCAGCAAGTGCTGCCAGTTGCATTGTCAATGCGTCGTTGAAAGCTTTTTCCATTTTTTAAACAAATTACTTTTGTACTTACATCCTGCAGACTGCAGTCAAAGAAAGAATTCTACGCAAAACTGCTCGAGTATTCAGAAATAGTGCTTGCTTCGGAGTTGTGAGTATACGCGTACGTCTTGATCACTCTATGAGCTGAGTTTAGTATCTGAGCTCTTGCTGCGGCGGCTGCAGGTGCTCTGATAGCATTGTTCAGACACACTGCACAAAATGTGACCTTCCTTTGAGCCAACAACAGATCTGGAGTCACAAAACTAAGCTTCTTCTGAATCTTGCAGCCGCGACATACGTAGCCAAAACAAAGTTTGCATGTTGTGTCGGACTTGCCAAAATCTCCAAGTCTTCGGTTCGTGATATGGGCATTACAAGTCACGCAGACGAGCTCTCGGTTTGGGGCACCCAGTTCCTTTGCTTCAGCGTAGCGCTTCTCCAAAGTGTACTGCAACTTCTTCATCTGACCGCAGTGAGCGTATTTGAGCGTCGACAGTAACGTGTTAGCTATCGTAGGCACAACAAGCATCCGAATCATGTCACCACCCGGATCCATTAAACCAGTGAGGAAAATCTCGCTGACGTTTGGTCGAATTTGCCGAAAGAAGCCACAGATTGACAAGTTTGCACGAACTCGATTTGGCAGTTCATGTGTCTCTGGGAAGTCAACTGAGTGCAAGATATGATACCCAACTCTCTCGCCAGTAGAAAAATGCACAAAGCCTGTCGCCTCGACGTAAATGTAATCGCGATTTCTTACAATACCCATCGACTGGAGAGGAATATCCATCTCCATCCACTTGACGACGAGAGAATCGAATGGACTTTCTACGGTTGGCTCGACGATAGTTGCAAGAACAGCAGCGCCACTCAAGTCTTCGACATACGAAGCTTTGATGCGCATGATTTCAAGTGTCGGATTAACCACCCCAAACATCATGTCTTCCATTTCACCCACCGTTGTACCAACGCAGAGCAACGATGGCAGATGTGACGAAGTATCAGCAGTTTGATGGAGTGACACTGTACTACGACTAGAGCCTGTCATTTTTTCCTGAAAGACTTGGGTATTGTCTCGACTTTTGACAAGTTTCCAGTGACTATGGTCAATCTGACCTCCGTCAACGTGAATGAAATCTTCATATCGTGACAAATTCGTGGCGACAATAGCACTAGAAATCTCGTGAAGATTGTCCGTGTCAGAAGGTGCAAGAACTAATTCTTTGAACGGGTTGATGGTAAAGCGGCCTTTTACCATCAGCAAATAGAGTTTCGTTAGATTGCTAAGGTGCAGCGAAACGCAGAATGGTTCCGATATCTGCCTTGTTCCAGCTTATGATCAAAGGATGAGAATGAGGCTGATCAAACAATTACTGAAATACTTGAGACCATACAATTCAACCAAATTGTCGATTCGTGTTACACCAGACAGGCACATGACCTGCGTCTACGGTCCCATATGGTTATCTGGCAAAGAAGATTGAATCTTTTACCAAAACGAATCGAAAACGGTTGACAGAACGAACGTGTCATGGCCGTACCTGCCAAGTCTGCCTCCACGACAAGTCTTAGCATCCGATTTTCTCTAACTTGTGATATCTGTGTTATGATACCCTACACGAAGTATGGTTGGCTAGTCAATTGCAGCTGGCGTTGGCTAAGAGACAGCCGGCGTTGGCTAAGCGATAGCCATAGCCAATTGCTGGTTTATTTGAAATGTTGCAAGCTTGTGTAGTTGTATAGTTCTCACTTATGTTCTTGCACGTTGCAGCGCAAACGTCACATATTACACCTGGCAAGTTTACCAACCAATTACCACCTGCTGCCAAGTGTTTTTGAGCATTCTTTTTCTACGCATTACAAGCAAATGACGGGTATGCAGATGGTAAACGCGGCCAGACCCTCACTTGATTGTGTATGGTCGTTTGACTGATGACATCGTCGTCAATCTACTCTTTTCATGTGCAAATCCTCACCCATTTTACCACTCAAAGTGCATCCAGATTGATAATCTAAAAAAGGCTTGAGTCGCATGTCAAAACGAAAGCTCCTCACGTGGCATCGCCTAACTTCTCATGTTGGCGTTTACAATGGACAGAGACCCTAGGTTGCAAAACAGAGCCATGTCTCAGGTTGGTGATCCAAGTTAAACACGTGCATCTCAATGAATAGCCAGCTGGCTGTGCTCACTCGTTTTTCAAACACTCCCAAAATTTTCACTGTTCCCAACCACATCTGAAAAATGCAATAAGAACACATAGAAAACTAAAACGCCGTCTGCTTCTCGAAAATGCATGAGCTCACCCCGACGGCACAGAAAACAACGCTTACTGCAGTACGACAATTAGGCTGTGCAGGGCCATTCTGGAAGTCTAAGCATGCAAAGATTGATCTTGTTGGCCTTCGTGGAGTGTCTTGAACATCGGTGCTATGAATTTAGTATCTCATGTGATGTCCAAGTGTTTCAATATGTATCTTAACTGACAAGCTGAAACGGGCGCCCAAGATGACGCTGAGAGACTAGAGGTTTTGTGAAGTGGCAGTCGTACTACATTACACGCGCAGGTCTGTAAAAATACTAGACGCGATGTAGAGAAGACACTTTGATCGTAAGTCTTGCAAGTGGCCTGATATAAACGAATAATTGATTCATATGCTTTGATAGACTTGACCAGGCAGCAGTCTGTAGAGCTAAAGAACGATTTAAAAGGTCCTGTGTTATGTCTTACCGGCAGTAGTTATCGAAGGAAAGTATCGTCGAAGCTGTTACACGAAAGATGCGACTGATTCTTAGTTTCTTGGGCTTGTAAAACCAGCAAAGGATGAGATGTTGTTTCCACGGCGCTAGCATTTTAGACTTAACTTGGCAGTGGTTGGTAAACATGAATGGGCCCTAGTCATGGTACTTGATTAGTAATCGGCGTCATCTAGCAGACCCAACGATGAGCAAAGAGTGTATCATGCTGTATCGTAATAAGTTTTTGTTGCGATAAACGCACGCACTTACAAACACGACGATAAGATCAGACTCTGTGCTACCGATACATTACATAAGCGTAATAGTTTTGTCTCATATATTGCCATGTGAGATTTATAATCACGCGAGCGTTCATGGGAAAAACCCGACCAAGAAACAAGGCGTATGTATCGTTGGTGTTGGTTATTTTGAATAAGCTTTTGCTAATGACTGATACAAAAGTATAGTAAAACATTGAAGTAGAGACAGCATCATTTGAAAATCAATCCTGTTAGCTAGCACCATAGATTACTTGTTTGCGACAACCAAACATTCGTATAAATTGTACCCACCGCAAGTGTGGATACAGTGCGTCAATCTTGTACCATCTACAAGTGCACTCTATCTACGAAGCGCAAGTATTTTGTTAACTTAAGTCTTGGTCTGGTTTGCAACGCCGGCAATGCGTGCCTTAATCTCCTCCTGATTGCCGATGTAATATCCAGACAAAGGAGCAATGGCGTCCTTGTGCGGCACAGGCTTCAAGTTCTCATCCAGGTCGTAGACGAGAGGCACACCCGTAGGAATGTTGAGACCAGTGATTGTGTCCTCTGGAATGTTGTCCAGATGTTTCACAAGCGCACGTAGCGAGTTGCCGTGTGCTGCTATCACAATCTTCTTTCCTTCTTTAATCGATGGAACGATAGTGTCTTCCCAATACGGCAGCATACGCACGCCCGTCGTGGCTAGAGACTCAGCAAAAGGCAGCAACTCCTTGGACACGCCCGCGTATTTGGGATCGTTGCCAGGGTAGTACAGACTACTGGCATCAAGCGGCGGAGGTGGCGTCGCATAGCTGCGGCGCCAGATCTTGACTTTCTCAATGCCATGCTGGTCTACCGTTTCCTGCTTGTTTAGGCCCGTAAGTGCACCGTAGTGGCGTTCATTAAGACGCCATGAGCGCATTACGGGTATCCACATGAGGTCCATCTCCTCTAGAATGTTCCATAGCGTCTTGATAGCACGCTTAAGTACTGAAGTATAAGCCAAGTTAAACTTAAAGCCCGCGTCTTTCAGTACCTTGCCAGCATCATGTGACTCTTCTTCACCCTTCAAAGATAGAGGCACATCATGCCAGCCTGTAAATTTGTTATCGACATTCCATTGGCTCTCGCCATGACGGATCAAAACAATCTGATACTTGGCAGCCATTTAGTGTGACGTATTGGCGTCTTGTGGATAAAGAGGTAAAATGCAGACTGATGTGGGGTTAAATCGAGTATCAGCCACTCGATAGATGAATCACGACGCAAGCTTTTTACAATAGATATGCTTGCTAAAAAGAAGACATAGTGAAAACAAGTTATCTTTATTAGGTGCAGCAGCACCTTTTTCCTGTTTATTAAACGCTTCACATGACGTGGCAATTGTTACTCTTGTATAATCCGTTCCATGCTAAAACTAATGGATTGTTGGTAAGCACGGCTACATCATAAAGCTAATCAACTTGATCATGTTACATAACCCATTCACTTGTGCTATAAGCCATGATCCTGTGTTGCACAATTCCGTTGTTTGTTGAGTACCAAAATCCTATGAGCTTTTACATGTTGCCATTTAGGACTGTCGTGGCCTTGGTACGCTCTTCTACGTCTCTCTAAATGCCTATAGCCAGAAGACGAGTTGCTTATGCTACTTGAGCGACTCTGATGGATGTGTTGAATGTGATCACTGATGATCGTCTTAGTTTTTTATCGTACCCATGCGAACACAGCAATAGTTACTGCGCACTGTAAGAACTACATAGTGCGACGAGAAATTCTGCAAAACGAAGTTTGTGCTATGTTTAACCCGTACAAGCATCAGTTGGTCATTGCGTGCTGCTTCACTCTACCATCGTCAACAGCTTCACCATCGCCTATGCAGGCTTCATACGCTGACATGATGCGACTGAATACGAAAGTTGCGCCATTTCAACCAACATCGCTTCGTTCTTCCTGTTGCTTCATGGGCAAAGTTGTCTTCACTCGAACGGCGGTATGATCATGTTCAATTTGATCAATTTCGTAACATATTGATCGAGGCTCAAGGTCGCGCTGCAGATTTATGGAGTGAGAGTACAAGTCTTATACGCGTTCTTGACAAATTAAAAAACGGCTTTCATACCGATAAACATCGAGGAAGTAAACATTGAAATGAAGATTCGATTACTTACGTGGACCAAAAAGCTGTGTCTTGCTTGTGTCCAAGAATTGTTTTACATGTGGTACTGTACTTTGGCTTTGACCAAGCGAATGCAACTTGCCTTCTGACCTTCTTGAAAAGAGTAGCTATCAGAGCTGCAGAATGAGCAGAGAGTTTGTCAGCAGGATTTTTACTAGCACAATAATGACTTGTACTGACTGTCAGGTTCAAACGGCCAGCCAGAGCACCGTTTTTGACGTGGCATTGCAACGACGCTACAGTGTTTACGATCACTATGCAACGAGATTTGCGCCTGCTTCGACAATAAGCATATGCGGAGGGGCTACCGCTTGGTGTACTTCATTTCTTTAACAACAGCTCACTCAGTTTGATCACCGCATAACGAATCAAACAACCATTTTCATGTGCGCGGCTTAAGCAAAACGGCACAATAGCTAGCTTTTTTGATTGCAAAGTCGAAATAGATTCCACGCCAAGAGTTGACATTTTCATCGTTCGGTCGAAAGGATCTGATCGTGATTTTTAGAAAATCGTATGGCAGCCAAAGACAGTCGCAAGGAACACGTCCCAATGTTTAAAAAGACTACCACTGCATCGTTGTCACAGGTTGTGTCTCGTCATTTGACTATTTGTATAATATAACTTGCCTTTCCACTTGATTTAAGGAAGAAGACCTATATAATTCTACCACTGTTTACGGCCAATCGATCCCATGTCAGTCAAGTCGATGAGGTACTGATGAAGTTTAAGTGGTCCTGTTTTATGTGATTACGTCCACCCGTGGCTCCATGCTCACGTTTGCAATGATTGTAGGCAACGCTTGACTACTTGCGACGACGATTGTGTTCCATTTCCATGCCATGTGCTCGTCAATTGCCGTCTACCGCTTTTTTGCGACGTCTGACGGCGTGTGGCACACTTCAAAACCTCTGGTCGCCTACTTGATGCATTTGAGGTAAGCTTTGTCGACAAAAGTGAATGTGTTTTAAGCGATATTGGGGCTTTTTTAAACTTGCATCTTACAAGGTGCAGGTAAAAGAAGAAGAAGCAGCATGTCAACTACGAGTACTAATCTTGAGCACTTCACCCCCTGTGAATCGTGATCTCTTTCTGACAACAATCAAAGCTGTCTAAAAGCGCCCCAGACTGCGCGACTACGGAACGGCTGTTACCATAACGATGATGACAGATAGAATAGCGTTTGAAGGAATTTGCTGGATTTGCCGTTAGCATCTCGCCGGCAAATCCAACTTCCGCGTACATTTCGATGAGGCTACTATCGGCCCCTACCAAGATCTCTGCAAGCAGCTGCCGTTGCCAACTGCAATGAACGCACGCTTCTTGGTACCGCCTGAAGTCATACCAAATCCTTGTACATCAATGTCTTTTGCTTAGCGTGTCATTTAGCGGTCAATGTTTTCCGATACGAAACCTCGCGATTCTGGCTTCATTTCAGTGCGCGGCCTCGTTTTACTCTCACTTGTTATTCGAAAAGAAATATGTCGAATGTTGGAACTTTTACTACCTTGAAGTATCCAACAGAACGATTTGCGAGCGATTACAAGTCCCATAATTTGTCCTTTTTTAACGCGAGTAATCATTCGCCACCACGAATGACAAGTCTCGTAGATGTAGTTTGGCTCATCTGTTCGGGCAGTTTACGGGTATCACCTACGAGCCTATAGGCGTATTGCTAGGACGTCATTCTACTTGTAGCATAACTGCATTTGACCTGAAAGCGTGAAACAAAACGATTCGAACGCCGTCCAGTCAAAATCAGACCATGAAATCAATCACGGGTTTAGCTCCACCGGAACTTGCCATGTCCGAGCAAGATAGAGACCTGTTGCGCGAGCTTGCTGAAACGCTTGCAGTGCACAACATTCAACAGTACAACACGCTGCTCAAGACAAAGGATGGTCTTGCCGACAACCGCTGCTGGAAAGAGTTGCGATGCAAGGATGGTATGCATATTTACCGGGAGCGCAGCCATCACCACGGCATCCCATCAACGCCATCGCTATTGCTTCTTGGCACAGTGGAGGGTACGCTGGAGGATGTCATGTACGGTACTGTAACCACGACGGACGAGGCTATTCGCATCAAGTCCACCTGCATCCAGGACGGTGTCATTGATAGCAAGGTGCTGCACGAACTCGTGCGGCCCACGATGGAGAACCCGTTTCACCACGTCAGCGTCAAATGGCGTCTATATAAAAACCAGCGTGACTACGTGTCGTTGGATACCTCGGGCATTGCGCACTCGGTCAAGCGCGAGCAGATCGGGTACAATATTTCGCACTCTGTCGCTTTTGCGCAGATCCCGGGCATGGAGGACACGCACGGCATTGAGCGAGGCAACATGTCAGTGTGCTCGTTATACCTTCAGAAGACCCCAACAACTGTCGAGTGCTATGTTCGCGGCTTCTTCGATTTCCATACCCAGAATGAGATGGTTAATACCATGTCGCTCCAGGCTATCGCGACGCAGTGGGCTTCCTTTGCACGGAAACGCAGTTGTGCGTTGATGAAGAAGTTGGTGTGGCGAATGCGCAAGAGCTCGGGCTGTACGACGTCATTGTCCCTGGATGGAGATCGGGTATCATTTACGCAGCAGCCACCAGCACCCATTCCAGGTAGATGTGCCGTGTGTTCAAGGAGCTTTGGTTTTTTAGGCACAAAGTACAAAACATGCAAGAGTTGCTTGCGTCAAGTATGTTCGCGATGCTGCTCCAAACAGCTCGTGTGTGTCATGGCTCCAGATCAACGCTCTGTGCTTGAGAAGAAGCGAATCTTTTGCTCTACCTGTCTCGCAGATGCTGCCAATAGCGATGCGCTTGAAGTGGCACGAGAGGAGCTGGCAAGTTCGAAAGCTTACCATGAAGCATGCATGGCTAAGGCTCAAAATATGGTGCCGTCGTCCAGGTTGAGTTTAGTGCAGGGTGCTGTCTCCCGTCGCAGCCAGATCAACAGTCCATGTCAGATTGGCAGGAAAATCTTAGCCTAATCGCCAAAGAAGGCAGTAAATTTATTTAGCATTTGTGTTCACGTTGTAGCTCTAATTGACAAAGTTGAGATTGTAGTCGTTCCATGGTGTTTTGAGGCAACATGCAAGTTATGAACTTGGTGATATAGTTGTCGGACACAACACTACCGGTAACGTATACTGATCTGCTAAGTATTTTTCATCATGCACATGCTGCTATGGCGAAACTGTTTATAGTCTTTGTGCACCTTCCACGCAAGTTTCTTCATCAGTGGATGGGGCTTCTTATTTTTGCGTGAATGTAGCCCAGTGAGAGCAATCGCCTGTTGTGTCAAGATGTCCGATGTCTCATTCTGGGTTAAGGTTTCGAGTGGTTGGATCAGTAATGCAAATACACGACGGATACAGGCGCTCAATGGCGTGGATAGTCTAGAAACTTGGAAGCTCTGAAAACGCAACCGAGTGTGTAATAATGTAGCTTCCCCAATCGTGCTAGATGCTTCAGGAAAGACTTGCCACTAACCCTTGGCACTGTAACAAAAGCCGCTTCTCCGTCGCTATGTTTATATCTAACCGTATTGCCCCAATGGGTCCTCAAACTTGTGCGTCGCTGTAGCTTTTGAGCGACCGCACTCGGCTTCCATTGTGTCGCCCGAAGTACCCGCTCCTTGTTAATGTGCACTCCACCTTGGTGACTGATTTCTTGCAAGTTGGAGAAGTCATGTTTGGTAGTAAGTTGCGTTATCATCTCGACGAGATTGTGAAACATCTTTGCGTCTAGCTAAGTCAGCTCAAGCGATGGCAAGTAGATTTGATAGACATACACTCGGTCAGTGAACCATGGACTCGTGCGTTTAAAGATGTGCACGTTCAAGTGTAGTTGTCTTAACGTCGCTCACAGTTTGACTGTCCAACCATCTAACGAGACTGATGAGATAGATACAAGTAGTGGTCAGCACTTTAGGAGTATGATGTTTATTTAATATCGCACGTGACGGTTGCGAAGCGATGAATTACAACGAACGTCTTTCGTCGTCGACTAAGGGCCCTAGCTTTTGCTACTAAGTACCATCGAGGGTAAGCTCGAAGATATGATTTACGGAACAGTGGAAACGACCGACGAGGCGATGAAGCTTCAATGTGCGTGCACTAAGAATAGCGTACAAGACAGCAAAGAACTCTACGACATCGTTCGTCCCATCTTCGAGAATCCATTCCACACAATAGCGTAAAGCGGCGGCTGTACGAAATACGCGATTATGTGTCATTAGACGCTAGGAGATTGTAGGCAGTCACACAAGATTCAAACTGGATACTGTAGTTCACACTCGGTTGTTTTGTATAACGTTACAAACTTGCAAGAGCGACACAAGCAGTTAGCGAGGAAACATGTCTGTGTGTACACTCTACAACCATTACAGTCGAATGCTACGTGCGTGGCTTCTTTGACTTCATAACGACACACAAGATGCTTCAGTACGTGTTGCTACTGAAAATTGCATCTCTATACGCGAAAACGCACTTGTGCTTTTGTTAAAAAATTGGCCGCGTAGGAAGTACAGCTCGACTTCGCGAGTTTCTCAAACATATTCACTTACCGACATCATGGACGATGTATACCGTTATCTCATCATCGTCAACGTCCAAGATCATCTATCAAGAGTACCAGATGCTCTGTATGCAATAAAGCTGCCAGCTTTTTAAGGTCCATTCGACAGACGTGTATGAGCTGTAAGCTACCAATATGTTCAAAATGTGCAATGAAAGAGACGATTGTTTCTCTTGCGCATGACCGACACTTGGTGCTGCTTAAAACACAATCATTCTGCGTGATGCGTATGACTGCAGTCAAAAACAATGACGTCATGTCCATTGCAAGGAAAGAAACAAGTGACCAGCACGAGAAAGAAGCAGTAAAGGACGAAAGGGTTCGACTCTCGTCGATGATAATCACTTCAAGTTGTTACTCCGTCTCAAAAAAACAGCTTTAACTGACAATGGTAGAACAAAAGGAGATAAAACATGCTTTAATACTATGTATAAAAATCTTCATGTACTCTAATGATCATACCATCTCATCGAAGCTCCGTCATTTTTCACAACAAATGACCAATAACCCACCACCAATCCCTTATTCCATGTCTTCCTTATCTCCCACTAGTAAACTTGATTCTAGAAAGGAATCCCTTCCAACAACCTCTTCGGTTCAATGGTCACATGTTGGTCATCATCGTACAAGTATTCCACCTGAAGCAACCTTTGATGAAGAGAATATCTCGATTAAACAAGAAATTCTAGCACTGATTACACAATATCTTCAACAAGAAGGATTTGCAATCTCTAGTGCGACAATTCAAGATGAAGCAAACGTTAAGCGACAAAAACGAATGACTGAACGTGATGCCCTACGACGTCTGAGTGTGTCCATCCTGGAAGGAGATTGGGACCTTGTGGTGAAGTTACTAGATAAACATTTGAAAACGTTTCATGTGTCTCATCAGGGGTTTCTCTATGCTGTATGTAAACAAGAATATCTAGAACTAATTGATCGACAAGAGTATCAAAAAGCTTTTACGTTTCTAACGGCACATTTGAAACCATTAGAAAAAGTCGCAATTGCTTCGAATTCAAGTCGTCAGGAATTTAAAGAACTTTGTTACTTACTCACGTGTAAAGCAGTTGGAGAATCCAATGCTTTTCGAGATTGGGAAGGTGTGGTGAGATCAAGAGAAAAACTAGTTGAACAGTTGAAAGCAACATTTGCATTAGAAGAGGTGATTTTACCACAACAGGATGGAGATACAGCCAGCATGACAACAACAACAACAACACTACCACCACCCATGGCAATGCCCGATCATCGCCTTGTACAGTTACTACATCAAAGTGTAGCTTATCAGATGGAATTCAGTCGGTATCATCCGAAAACAATTCCCAAGGTTTCGACACTCTTGAGAGATTTCGAATGCGAAGTACTACCGAATGCTGTAAAAAGCACGTATGTTGGCCACTCGCAAAATGTAAAGTTTGTCACGTTTGTGGGAACGGATGGCGAACTTCTGGCTTCAGGCTCCAGTGATGCTACGATAAAACTTTGGCCAACCGAATTCTTGGAAGCGCATCAACAGAGCAAAGACGAAGAAATCGACAAGCCCGCGGGCACTGTTTGTCGACAATGGAGCAGAGATTTGCTTGGTCACTCGTCTAGGATTTGGTATCTTACGGCGAGTGCATCTGGAGAGCGTCTGTATTCAGGTTCGGGTGATGGTACTGTGAAAGTATGGGACTTGCGAGCTGCGCTAGCGGAGCTTATTGCTGCTCAACAGGCTCAAAGTGACTCAAACGATATTCTGAATGACCAGCGCGTAGACAAAATTATGCAGTCTACTGTTGAAGCTGCTGCAGCTGCTGCGACCTCAGAAGGCACGTTTGCGATTGCTGCTGCCTCGAAACTGCCTCACAACTATTCGGTGACATCAGCCGAATGTCTGGCAACACTCACGAGTCCAAACGGTGGAGATGTATACACAGTAAACTTGCATCCCAGCGAGACACACTTGGTGACTGGTGGCTACGATCAGTGCGTGCGTTTGTGGGACATTGCCACCGGCGCGGCGGTGAAGACATTCCGTGGTCACTTTGCATCTGTTTGCGATGTCCAGTTTAACAGGCATGCCAATTTTGTCGTGAGCGCATCAAAAGATGGTTCAATTCGATTGTGGGATATCCTGAGTGGGCTATGTGTCCACACTTTGCGCCAGACGCTAGGCGAGGTCACCTCTATCTCAATGGCTTCCAACGGCTATACGTTGCTGAGCGGCTCACGCAATAACAGCAATCGTCTGTGGGACTTACGTATGCTTCACACTCCACGTGCTCACTTGACGACAGGACTAAGTAGTGGGACATCTATCGGCGGTTCTAGCGGATCACTTAGCAATGGCTCGATGGGGGGGAATGGAGCTATTGGCAACGGATACGGGTCAGGTTACTCTGCAGTCAACGGCGCTGGTATCTCAGGAACTGCTGCTATAGGAAGCATTGGTAACCTAAGCGCAAGCGGAAATATTAACGCCGGAAGCAATACTTTTTTGGGAAATCGCCACGCAGAGCAACGACCGCTTCAGCGCTTTAAGGGCCACCAAAATACTGCGAAAAACATTGTACGCGCATCGTTTGGTCCGCGTGAAAGTTTCGTATTGGGTGGGTCCGAGGACGGCTATGTTTATGTTTGGGAAGTGGCTACCGGTAAGTTGCTGGAGCGGCTCGCAGGCCACCGCGGCGTGACCTATAACGCCCAATGGCACGAAAAGCAATCACTGCTTGCTTCCAGCTCTCATGACGGCACAGTAAAAACATGGTGGTGGGAAGACAAAAGTAGCCAGCTGTAAGTTATTTTCTTGGCAAGTTATAACTCAATTTCAGCAGGTTTTGCTTATGTGTATTGCTGATTGCATCATTTAGACCGGTGTGGTCAAGGAACCTCTTCCATACTATCGGAAATAGGTTAGCAACGTCTTTCGCAATCTTTTTGCACTTCTCCTCTTCGTCTTTATTGGCCGCAACTCCACGAAAAAGCTCGTTCTCGAACAGGTATTCGAGGAACTGCTCGCCAAGTTTCTCATAATTGTTGGCAACTTCGTCCGATATTTGCATAAATCCTGTAATGGCTGTAAAGCGCTTTTGCATCGACTTTCTGGCTGTACGAAGCGCTTCTTCCGGAGAATGGGTCCTGGGCTTAGCGCTGTCTTTTGGTGGCTCAAACGAACGAAGCGTGCGGCAAAATGACTTGGCTTTCTCCCGAATTGCACGCAAACAGACATACCATATACTTTTGTGCTTCTGCATGCCTATCACGGCGGCATTTGCATCTGTGAACAAGTGTACGACTCCTTCATGCTGGTAAGCACTCTTGCTCAGTTCAAGCTCAGCTTTAAAGGCATCGGCATTATAATCAAAGACTTTGTAGGTCACGGTGCGCACTCCAAGCGCGCCCATGAACTCGTACAACAGCACGGGATTCACGCAAATCTCAGCACCCTCGACACAGTTCAAGGTCATGAGTGAGAGACCATAAAAGACAGGAGTGTCTTCATCCAGATTGTCCAAAAGCTGTACGTGTTGATGGCTTGGACACAGTACCTCGAAAGATGCAGTGGCACGTGTCTGCCACAAGAACTCACAAAGCAGCTTCCGGTGAACCGGAACAAGTCCAAACACCTTTCTCAAAATAGCAGTGGCAATGGGTCTTGCAGCACAATACGGGTCACTCTTATCAGTTTGTTGTTGATTCACTCTTGTACGTTCAATATCTTCGACTGTCTGTGCAAGCAAATGCGTATTCTTCGATCCAAGTACGTAGACAAATTCTCCGTCACTTCGTTTCAACACAGCTAAATGTCCCGCTTCACCATTCTCTTTACTTGTCGCAATGACCCATTTACTTTGTGTTTTCGGTCTACTAAAGAAACTCACCACTTTCTTTTCAATACGATTCTCGGTTTCATTCAACAATTCACCATCATCTTCTTGACCTGTAAACTTTCGATACCCACGTATGAGTGGAAAATAGTACCTTCTCTCTTGTATTTGCCATTCCGCAATACAATTACCTCGTGGTAACCATTCTCGAGCATACGCTGACTTGAAATACACGTTATCATCAGGTCTTCCTGCTCTACCGACTTGAATATCATAGACACCTTTCAATCCTGGAATCAACTCCGAAGACTGTATCAAACGTTTCTTGACTCGAACATCCTTCTCTTCACGTGCTATCGTTAAATGTGTCTCCCATTGTACGGAATCTCGATCAATCCTGTCTTCAAATGATGTTTCCGGTCCTTTCCATTCTCTTTTCATGTAATTCTCCAGTTGAGCACGACCTGTACGCATGAGTACAAATTCCGTGGTGTCTTTTTTCAAAAGCTCTAACTTATCGAGAAAGCTTGATATTTCACTGGAAAAACAAGGTGAAGGGGATGCAAATGCCGATGCACGTGATGACTTGATTGTCATTTTAGTAGAAGATGAAGAACAAGACGTGGTGGTGATGATGAAAGAGAAGGAGAGAGACTGTCGTCAAGTGCACTACCATTCGATTTCACAAGATAAAGGACGGACTGGTCGTACAAATTTATCATCAGATGTTGTGATCATTCGATTCTATTGCAATATTTGGATTTGTGGATTTTTTTTAATATGTACATACTATTTTCGATATTTATGAAATTGTGAGGGAGTTCCTATAAAATTACAGTAGTACAATGCTTCATAAGAGGAACAAGAAAAAGGACATTGAGACTGTTGCATGAACAAAAACAATACAGTATCTTACACTAGACACTGTTTTGTATAACTATTGTGTCCTGACCGTTTTTGCGTCTCAAAATCCAAATCCTCATCAAAACCCTGGCTGAAGTAACAATAAAAGAAAAGAGAAGAGTGAAGTAATTTCAAAACGATACAATATAGTCACAAATGCTAACACACTCGCTGGATCTATGGGCCAATGCTAAGAATTCTGACTTGACGCCAGCTCTCGTGCAATTATTGCAAGACGCAGCACCTTCTGATGATTGTAATGATTATGGCGAGACAGCACTGCATATTGCTGCTGCTAAGGGTAATAATGAAGCAGTGCAGCTACTTCTTTCTTAGGACCAAATGTGCTTATTGCAGACGAGGTACGTAGTGAAAACACAAATTTGACGTGGGTTGGATTTTATCCTGCCATGGATTGGATTATATCCTTACGTAAACTGGATATTATGTTCACGTGGGGTTGGATATTATCCTTACGTGGGGTTGGATATTATTGCTGAGCACGAGTCTGGATGACGCCACTTCATCGCAGTCTCTATTATCAACATTTATCTAGTAAGTCGTATACTTTGACCATGTTTTTCTATACAATATACAGTGTATTTACAACTTTACTAATGGACGAGTTGTCTCGGTGTGTGTATGTATTTATCTTGTTTTGATTATAAGCGTCGCTATTTCTCCACGCACTGACGCGTTTTGGCAAAAAACCTTTTTACGGAAATATCTGCATGAAACACTGGATTATGCCCAGAAAAGCTCCATGCAGCTACTTTGGCAAGATTGCACAAACAAGAGCTTGTAAAAGCTGCAGAATTCATTGATACGGGTCTTGTCTACACATTTGGTAAATATGAGTATCGGGTAAAACAAATGGGCTTTGTGTTTGAACTCGAAATACTGCGTTGAAAGCTGACTTTTGATTTATTCTTTTGTGCTTGCAACAACAACTTTATAGCTGGGATATCATTTACCAAATGCTGATGTACAAGTTACTCCTCGGCTTGTTGATCTCCCCACTAGCTCGCCAATAGTTCAAGTAAGTGCTAGTAAGTACCACACCATTGCGCTAAGTGCAGCAGGAGAGTGCTTTGTGTGGGGTTTTGGCAAAGGCGGTCGGCTAGGCCTTGGAGACGAATATGAGTAAGTGTAATCTATTTCTCGTACGTTTTTACGTCGCTTACAGCATGTTTCTTATCCTGCATTGGAAGCAGCCGTATCAAGCCTGCACGAGTAACGTCGCTGAAAATGTCGCCAATAAATAAGGTTGTTGCAGGTGAAAATCATACCATGGCCCTTTCAAAAACCGGTCAAGTCTTTCCATGCGATCCAACAGCTTTGGTCAGCTGGGACATCCAAAGAAGTCTAGCTCTTTGCAAAGCCGCTTTGCGCCTAAGCGTGTAAATGCGTTTCGGCTTCGTGTGGCTACTGACATTGCAGCATCTGGATGTCATTCTGCGGCTATTGCTGCGGACGACGGCGCTGTGTACACCTGGGGTAGCAATCGTCGAGGTCAAATGGGACGCAAAGAAGGCTGTGGCACGGATTAAGCTGATGCAACTCCACATAGAGTCAATGCACTGCGCCCGCTTCACCCTTTGAGCTCTGTGTACGGCGATTACGAGTCCGTTTGAGCTGAGAAAGTTGCGCTATCAGATTGGCACACATGCGTAGTATTTGCGCTGCTCTCACAATGGTCACAGTTTTGGTCAGGTGTGGCAGTTTGGCTACGGTTCATACCGACCTAGTCGCGTAAACTTTCCGTCTGTTTGCAATATGAGTGGAGCCGTCATGTTTAACGCATGGGTGTCATTGTGCATACAGCGTGGCTTAGACATTGTGGACGTGTCATGTGCTCAAAATCACTCAATTGCGTTGAGTGCTTGTGGTTCAGTTTTTACTTGGGGGCACAATGTGCCAGCGCTCTCGCACCAACCTAACCGCACCCACCGTGATTGGCATACGAGCTCACCAGGAAATAGTGTAGCGGCACCTCCGTCGCCGAGTGCACCGCAGGCAGCGGTTTTAAGCAGATATGGTCCTGTGAAGATTGTTTGCGCTTTTGAGGATTATTGTGCTGTCGCCACCCATCAAGGCGATCTTGTGACGTGGGGCTGCGGCCAACAGGGTGTGCTGGGTCACGGGCGTGGTAACACGTGGCAACCAAGTCCCAAACGCGTTGTTGGTGTGAAGAAAGCTATATCGGTGGCATCTGGTCATCATCACACGGCAGTGTTGTTGGCACCCTTGTGCCCAGACTTCGGCGCCACGGCAGAAGTTGCTGTGCGAGATGTAGTGCCCTCATTGCTAGAGCTTGTGGAGCAAAAGATTACTGCTTATATAACTGTCAATAACTGTGCTTTGGTGTGGCGATATGCTAAGTTCTACGCTGCGCTTCGATTGCAAAGTTACTGCCTGGAATATATGCAAAATAATTGGGACGCTATACTAGATGCAGTAGGGTGGGAACGAATGGAGACGCTCTTTGATCTCATGCTTCCACCAATGGAGGAATAGGTGGCAAGGGAAATAACAATTGCTAAAGCCTTTGTTGATGTGTGGAAAAATGACGCGAAGGAAAAAAAAGACTGCTAAGCTATCTAAAAGCTCGCGCAAAATCGAGATGTCCCCTTTATTGAATCGGGAAAAAGAGAATGAGGTAGGCACCGATGTTGCGAAAGATATTTCTGCCACGTCGACGGCGGCGCTTAGCAAGCCAAGTGGACAATGCAAGAGAAAGAGCAACAAGTTTATGCCGCTGTCGTCATTTTTGTCGAGCAAGACTGTTGCAACATCTACGCACGACGTGGATAACCCTTGGGGCATTTGTACCACATCCACAGCAGTGGAAAACAATACATCAGTGATGACCCACAGAGAAAGTGTATCTCTAACATCGCAATTATCGAGTCCCAGCCCAACTGCGTCATATGCGATGCCAGAAGCATTTTTTCCCGTTACCAAAATCTTCAGTGCGTAAGGGTAGCATGGAAAGTAGTACTATGACGCACCGTGAAGGGAGCGATGTCGGCCACCCGTCGGCATCGTCATGGTGTTCCATTTCGCCGATATCGATACGAGCCAAATGTATGCTGGACAACGACGGTATCGAGCACAAATAAGTGACAGCATTTTCACTTGATGCGTTTCTGAAGCAGCCCGCGCATCAAATTACTCGTGGCAAGCGGTCAATATCAGCTACGCCCATTCGGAACAGTTCGTTGACGGATGCAGCACTTGCTTCTGAGAACAATTTTTCGCCACCGAAGACGTTAAAGGAGATCCAGAAAGAGGAAGAGGCAGTCGCAGCTCGTGAGCGCGAGGTGAAGGCGCGACTTCGTGGCGACACCATTCTCGCGCAGCAGCCGCAGTCAACGGTGAACTGCTGGGGGCTATTCCGCCCTCTAGATCGCGTGTCGCTGGCGGATGTGCAAAAGTTTCAGGAAAATCAACAGTTTTTGGAGCAGCAGCGTTGTATCCTGGCGAGTATTGAGCGAGAGCAAGCTGAAAAATTACAGAAAGCGATTGGGACAACACTGGGCGTTGTAGGTAAGCAAATGACGTCCAAGAAGAATCAAGGAGCTGTGGTCGACAAGTGTGGACAGAAGACAGCCAATATCGCTGCTAGTCGTGATGTCTCGAGTGTAGCTGGTGACAATCAAGACAAACGTAAGAAGCAGAAAAAAAGTGAAAGAGCGCAAGGCTGCTCGAAAGGCAGCGGGTAAGAGTTTTGCAGCGTTGGGCAGTAGGAGCAGCGTCTTGGCCTTGCAAGGTGCGAGCCAAGAGAGAAAGGTTTTGCTCAAATGTGCTCCTACGCAGTCAAATAGCCCTAAGACTAAAGCAAAAGCAGTACCGCGTCTAAAGTCGTCACAGCCGCAGCCGCAGCCGAAGCGAAAGAAACCGATAACTTCGGCTAAAGCTGCTGCATGAATTCGACGTGATGAAAGTTGTCGGCTTTCGTGCAGTTATAGCAAGACAGCACCTCCATGACGACCGCATTGAGTATGGTGAGACGACTAAAGCCACATCGGCTTCTTCTAACTTCAGTGTTTTCCTGTGCAGTTCGCAGCTAATTTAGTTCGAAAATGGTATGGATGGACTTGCTGCACTCCCTTTTTTCTCGTGAGTTTGAAAGAAAGCCCAAATTCCATGTTTGTGGCACGTTTACGTCAAGATTAAGTAGTGTCATCGCGTACGGACCAAAGTCTAGCGTGATATTGGCACACGACCACAAGCCAGTCATTTGCTTTGCCGATAATAATCTAGATTGCAAGATGGTTGACGTTATATACAAGCTAACACGAACGTGTTGCGCGAAGACGTTTGTGAACAACTGCTTTTTGAGCTTTCCATGTTTAGCTCCTCATCAAGTTGTTTTTACAAGCAAAAGCCGAAAACACTGTATCACGTTGACTTCAAGTGCTGATTTAGATAGTGATTGCCGTTACCATGGCACTGCCTATCACAAAAGACTGACTCATGGATTACTGTTCAGTACGCAACTGCATTGAAAAATGAAACGTGTTCATTAATGGTGTCGAGGCAAATGTGACTGCGTAGAAAAAAACAGTCGTTTGAATAACCATGACAACGATGCACCTCGTTCTCACTCGTTCTTCGCTTTGACGCTCGAGCTAAGATTCGTAGTCTTCAGAGCTGTCGTAGCTTCTCCTTCCTCTCCTAGATCCGCACACTTGTCCTGGATATCTTCTGCTAGACCCTTACGGAAAAGTGTGTAGCCCATGACGAGAAAAAGTCCATACCAGTACACGTGCAGTACCATCAACATGGACATCAGCGCGCAGCCCGGGTGCAAGAAGATACTGACCATATGCGGGTCAAGCTCACGACTTACAACAATAACATTATAAAGCAGGTGAAACGGATACACGTATAATCGCGTGTATGCCCACGAAAGCAGGAGCACAAAGTACATAACAACGACCAGTGGCGTATTGCCAGTGTCCACAACTGACTTGATGGCATCTATTCATGTGCGTTTCAAACAAAACACACGACGACGTTAGTCATCCAAGCTCTTGTACGTATAAATCAACAAACTTGTCTTACAGGCTGTCACGTCACCAATGTCATGTGTAAACGTCACAAGCGATCCCATGGCGCAGTAATTTACAAGATGTGATCCTCCAATGAGGATAATAGTCACCAAATGATGCAGCAACATTTCAACAAAATCGTTTCGCATGGGCGAAAAAAACAGCATGTACAACAAGCTGTGAAAATGGTAGCCAAGCTGCAGACAGTAGTAATACTTGAGTGCAAAGCTCGGAGCTTTGTTTAGATTCCAATACGATTCACGAATCACACCCTTTCCTCCAAGCACAGGTGGAAACCACTTTTCATCGCGAATAATAAAATAGCCTACCACTGTAATAACAGTAAAGTATCTAAAGACAAGAAAGCAGCATATTACAATAAGAGCAGTTTATATCTCGATCTCTATCTCTATAGATCCATAAAAGAAAGTCATAGCTTACATAAACTTGAACAAGACTGTAGCAAACCGTTCAACGCGATCTGCTTGAACACGCTTCGAAGGCGATAAGACAAGACGACCAATGGGTTTTGCTACTTTTAAAAACGCAAACCGTAGCAGTATTATAAGAAATGAAAAGCCAATACTAATGAACCAATCGTTAATATGCGGCATATTTGGATCAGTTTGAAATTCAGGAATCGTAGCACGCTTTTGTGTTACAAAAAAGAAGGCAACCAATACAAAGGGCACGAGTGTCAGCGTTAATGCAACAAGCACATGTTCCTTAGCACTTAACAATATCTTCATCTCGGTGGCAGTCATGGAATACGATGCTAAACGAAACTTAATAAACCTGCAAATTAGTAGAAAAAAGGAAAATTACGATCAGATTTACAGATTTGGACGACGATTTATTCCGTATCGGAATTTTTCTTATGCATTATTGGAAGTTTGTTGGAGTGAACTCTATAACTGATTGATTTATGAGCTTTGCTTACTTTTTTAAGATCTTTATTAACTTGCCCAACTGGCTGCCAAACCGGACGTATTGCACATTCTATTTCTACACAGAAAGTGCTCGTCATGCCATCTGGTAGGTCTATTTAGTAAGACAGTACACGGTATCTCGCTCTAACTACAAGGTCCTTTGGCGCGTAAGTTAATTATCCTAATAAAACGCAGTATTTGTGGCTAATTGTACTGGCAGAATGCTACCTTGAATATCATAGAGCTAGTGCCATAGACACTGACAATGTTTTGAGCCAACACTGTATAAGTTTTCACATTCTAGCAACTTTTTAAGCCCAGTACTGCAAGCAAACGAGGTGTGTATTTTACATACACACCTGCCACACCAATGTGATAGTGCCATAGACACTGACAATGTTTTGAGCCAACACTGGATAAGTTTTCACATTCTGGCAACTTTTTAAGCCCAGTACTGCAAGCAAACGAAGGTGTGTAATTTACATACACACCTGCCACACCAATGTGGTGTGGCTGTACCTTGGGTACAAAAGTAGGTGATGTGACCGGACCTAA